>JAIPRL010000376.1:11279-77044 GCA_025469235.1 Pemphigus obesinymphae
TTATAATTTAATTAAAAAAAAAAAAAAAAAAAAAAAAAAAAAAATACAGAAAACTCTCGGTATAGAGCAGCGGTGTTGGTGGTAAATGCGCGAGCGGTTGGTAGTTTTAATTATTAAAAATAAAAAAGATTTTAATGAAAATAATTCTTTATAAACAACCGACTGTGACGGCGGCGCGGCGGCTATATGCCCCCCTTTTCCGAGTGCGCAATTTCCGGACAATTTATTATAGCTTAACCTCTCGGGGATAAAAAGAAAAAAAAAAAAACGAGAAACGAAAGAAAGAAATTTCGCTTAAAGTAATCTCGTGCGATAGAACCCACTACTCCGTTCGTTCGCGCTCCGACCATCATCGTAGTATCGTTGTCGCGCGGTCGTATGGAAAGCGATCGGGATTTATTCGTCAATTCAAATTGGATATAAATAATAATGCGACAACGGATAATAACTTTTACCGACCGTATAATATACGTAAAAACCTATTATGAATGCGCAAAAAAAAAACCATTATGGAAAACCCTAAAAGAAATATACCGTCGCCGTCGCCTCCCTTTGACAGATTTAAAAGGTTTTATAGAGATCCCCGCACCCAAATGAATTCCACAAATAGAGTTTTCGAGTATATATTATACACACACGTATAATAATATGCTTTGTATCACAGTGGTTCTTTTTCTTTATTTCGACTGTTTATCGTAAGCAAGCTGCAGTACTTGTCGTAGCGAAAATGTGAATATGTCCCGAAGACAAAGACGAGGAGCCTTATTTGAAATCCTTTGGCAAAATATTCTCAAATTATTGACCAAACACAAACCACGGATTGACTTAATTGTCATCATCAACAAGTGCAATATCATATAATAAGTACCGACGACAACCATCTTATGTTTTACGTGGCTAATATTATATACCGACAACGACCCGTTCGAGAGTCAAACACTTCCACCGGGGGGGGGGGGGGGGGGGTGTAGGAAAAAAAGAACTTGCTTTGTAAAACTTGAGACCCGAAAATAATTAGCCGGCAAATGATAAATTTTTAACCACTAGGTTTTTTTTTTTTTTGTTAGTACCTATGCGCAAAGTGCTGACTTCCTTATGTGAAGAAAAAATTCGTTCTCTCCGCCAAACGTGCTCTCTACACGACAACGATATTCACGTACATATACATAATAATATATATATATATATATAAAAATAATAATAATAGAGTGGGGTATACAAAAAGAATAAAAAGAGAGGTTGGGTCGCCGCCGCCGCTTTGTTTATTGCGGAAACAGCATTTTTGAAGAGTTCGTCTGGGTAGGTCGTGCCGAGGCGACTTTTCTCATTATATTCCGTGGAACATAAAAGGATGCACATCCTTTTTTTTAGGCTTTTAAACCTTTGTATAATATATATACATATAATCCATATAATATACAGACGATACATTTGAGTTGTATTATGGCTGAATATAAAATATATATTTTCATTCGTGTATGTATAAATATAAGTAGGTACCTACGTAAAGTACATAAGTTATAAAAAAGTAGAATATAATTATATAGTGTACCTATATACGTATTATAAGCTGTACGAAAGAATTTCATTACAAATCTAAATCTATTACACAAATGTATAGGAATATTTTCTTTTTGAATGAAAAAAAAATATATAATATAGATTATTTTGGTTTTATTTGTGCAAATATAAGACGCGTAATTTGTTCGCATAAAATTCGATATTTCACTAAACACGAACCAGCGCTCCGATGCGCTTATTTAATTAAGTGTGAACGTCTTTCGTGCAGCCTGCACTGACGCGGACCGCGACCGTGAGAATTTAACGATGGATTCCATAAACAAAAACAAACATATTTTCGGTAAAAGAAAAAAAAAAAAAAAACATAGAACAAGGTCTCGGGTTAAACTAAGCGAGTTTTTATTTTCGTTTTAATTCCTATATACCTATATATACAAGGGTCCACACAGAGCATACATATACATATGGAAATATTTGTTTGGATAATAAAATATAAAGTAAATACTCGTATCGATCATTGTGTCTCTCTTTCCGTGTACATATATACGTACTGTCAACGTTTTCCTTGGTTGGACGAACGCACGCGGGCCCCTTTTTCATCTTTCAATTCCGAACGAACGAACCGTTGTGTGTGTACCAGATAAACATCTGCTGATAAGTTAAGTTTTCTACGTCAATCTGCGCAAGGCCGTGTTTACTGTCTTTAAAGATTTATCATCGGCCCAGTATTACGGTTTCCTTATCCGTTCGTACACTCCATCGTCGTCATCAGTCGTCGTTCCTCACTAAAACGTCGTTCCGTCGGAGACGAGATAAACATCTCGGGAGAAGTGTAACCAAGAGTCTGGTATACGTGGTATGCGGGAGACAGAGACTAGGGCGACAGAAATTCAGCAACTGGGATATCTGTTACAGTGTTCTTGTACGTTTTATTTTAACGGACCAGGACCCAGACTAGTTGGTTTTTTTCTCATTCTCATATACCTTATACCCCTTATTGGACGAGAATAGGACCCGTTATTATTGTGTCGACGACAAGGACGAACCTTCGAGTTTTCTCGATGTATAGATAAACATCGGTGGTCGGATGACATGTTTTTGTCCCGGCCTGAACGACGACGATTTAACAATAGGATTGGATTTCGCACCAAATTCTTTAGCCGAAACGATGTTACGTTTATGTGTATGTGCATACATACAGAGTTTGCTCAGGCGGATTATTTGTTAGTTTTCGGTGTGGTCGTTTGACAACAACGAAAACGGGTCCTTTTCTCCTATATATATATGCACAATCTCACCTAAATTGCTCTACACGAATCGATTTTATATTTATAAAAAAAATTACATATACCTATATCATCTTTTAAGGGGAGCTGCAATTGTGTTCACGACCCGATAAGATCATTACAAGATTATATAAAATGATAGAAATTTCACATTGTTGTTTTTTTGTTGTTGTTACAACTGTCAGTGATGTTTAAAATACGAAGAGTGATTTTACGAAAACAATATCGTTTAACTACATCGTTGAAAACAAACGTGCAAAAAGAATTTTTATTAACAAAAAAAAATGTATATAAGAGTATGAATATATATAGGCAGTATTACATTTCTCAACTGAATAATATATATATATATTATATATACTGCACTCTTACTTCGGTATACCTTTAAATAAAAAAGGATATAAATCCGAGAACCGAATAAATTAATCGCGTATAAATTAGGTAAATAGTTTGAAATTGTTTTTTTTTTTAAATGTATATGTTTATCGAGATAGAAAATTAATCGACCAATCAATATTGTTAGTTAAAACAATTACAAACAAAATTATGTATAATGTTATTATAAAATAAAATGCTTTCTTATAAATTAAATTTGTTATAACTAGAGCTCAGAAATTCCAAACAATGTTCAAAAAAAAGATACAACAAAATTTTATAAAAAAAAATTTACCGAAACTGTTATCGTATATTTGAGAATGATATATGAGAAAATAAATTGATGAAAGTTGTATGTATTTGGCTAAGGGAAGAAACATTTGAGAATCGTTCTATTTAAAAACCAGATAAAATTTCATATTGTTTTAGTAGAAAATTAAAAAATATTTGTGTTTATATTTAAATTTTAGGTGAATTGTTTTTTTCATAATATTACTAAAAATAAGTTAGAAATGACCTAAAAATAAATAATGCCCCAAAAACGTTAAAAAAAGGTCAAAAAAGTTCGTTGTTAGAATAGTGTGTATTTAAAACGCATTTGTTATCTTGGAAAACATTCAGGAAAGGTGCAAATGTATCGAAATCCGAGATCTAGTTATAACTGTTGCAGTATAATATCAGGTTCATATATATAATTTCTAAAATATAGATTCTTATTATATAGTGAAAAATAAATACAACATATGTATTAACATATTGCAGAACTAGATTTTTTCTACTCATTTAAAAAATTTTTTAATAATGATTGCATGGTCTAAATATCACGATATTAAGAAGAAACTGAAGACATATAATGAAGACATCTGCGGTTTTCAAGGAGTTCTGTATAGGCAACTAATAAGGACATTTTAAAATTAATCTAAAAATAGCCCCGTACCCGTACCACGTTTTAACATTATGTAATAACGATATTTCCTTTTAATAGGCATATAAGCTAGACAAAATTGTGGAACTTTGGAAAGTCGTGTTTAAAATATAAAAACAAATTTGAATTTGTCTTCTAGGGATCGATCGAAGAATTTTTCTTTAACATTAAATACTGACATATGATCAATGTTTGTAAAAATAGTTTTTAAAGACACATATCATGACCAAAAACATTTCCACTAAAATCGCCTCGATTCTTAGTAGATTCAAAATTTTTTTCAGAATTGAAATTTGACTTTTCAAAGTTGCATTGCAGTTTTATCTAGTTTTTATGTACATTTTTTTGTACTACCTACGTCCTCTTAATTGGTTTGACAAGACATTCATGGTCAACATTTTAATAGCTGTGATTGATGCGTAGACAGACGAGAGTAGGTGGATGAGTGTCTCTAGATATAAAATTCTCGAGTTTGGGCGAGAAGTTCGGAGGACATTATTATTTCCAAATAAATACAGTGTAAAGATCAAGGAGATGAAAACGATGGGTAGTAAAATACGAGTTTAATCTGTTTAAAATAATAATACAAGCAAACGTAATGTGTATGTGTGTGCATAAAAAATCCCTACGGAACAAATGCAAATAGTATATAAACTTTTGGTCGGCAAGTCGTTTGCTTTGATGCGGTTCTGCTGGTTTATATTGCCTTCAGGGATGATGGTGCGGGAATGTATAGAGAGAAAGTGAGAAAGAGAGAGAATATGATGGCGAACGGTTATTATTAATATTGCCGAGTTTCTAAATGGCGGAGATTTAACAGAATCCAACGGGCTTTTGATATAACTACCGAAATAATAACTGCTAGTGCTGTGACCGCGAGAGATCTTTTGCGACCGCGACTTCAAAGTCGTTTAAAACCCCCACGGTTTAATGGAACGTCCTTTTTCAATTCCATTTGGGAACAAATGACTGAACAAATTTAATTACACATTAAGCGGGTTTTTCCTCCGCACGCGCGCAATTACCAGACAAACAAATGATAATAATAAAAAAAAAAAACGAGTCGTCATAAGATTGCAAAAAGAATAAGGGTTTGGGAGTATTAGATTACGTCTATATACGATGTTGACTCTCGTTTATTATAAACGTTTTAAATATGTTTCAGAAAATATTTTTCAGTATTATATTGGTCGTGGTCCAATACTTTGGCGACTTACCTTTTAGATATTCTTTAAAATGGTTTTCATTGTTTGGATGCAAGGAACGTTACCATTTATTCAAATTCAAATTTTTCTTTTTTTTTTTTGTTACGCGTCATAAAACTTCAATTATTTGTGTATATGATGTGCATAGGTTTACGGATCAACAAATATCTATTGTCAGTGTCCAGTGAATTACAGTATGGGGTTTTTCAAACGGAAGGTGTAAGCTCGGTATTCATCATTGTAAATAGATTGTATGTGTATTGTGTAATGTTGTTATTGGTTATTCCGAATTCAGGGAAAACGGTGGTGTTCCTTAAATCTCTAAACAAGGAAATGCTTTTTGAAAGGCATCGATGAAGAGTCGAAAGCAACATACATCAAATGGTAGATCACCATCATATTGAACCACCAACTAGTTTTATTTTTTCGGCTCAAGTGTATAAGCAAATACTATAGATGACAATACGGGAAACTCGTTAAAATGTTGTGACAGAATTTCCTCTAAAATCAGTGTGATCAGACGTAAAAATCATATTATATCGTATAAGCGTAACTGTGCACAATATAATTTTATAATAATCACGGCCTTCATTGCCGGTAGGTAGGTACTTATAATATATTTTTATTATTATTAGCATAGTATTATGCCGAATTCTGAATAGCATCTAGTATTTCACTATTTAAAATTTAGCACTTATTTACCCGGTAGGTATTTACTATAGTTGATGGATTTGTTTATAGGACGGTAGGTATATTAATGAAATTATTTAGTACTATGGTAAGTACTTAATTATAAATTAGGTACAAGACACTATCAGATACACATTATTTAATCGATTATTATTTGTCTTAATATTGATATTTATAATAATGGAAAATTCTTAGGTAAAATTTAGTGTTTAAGTCCAGCGGCACTGATTTTTCAGACGAATGGGTCTCGTTTCTCGCTATACGATGACTTTCTCTTATTGTCATATATGGTATTTCGCTTCGTTTGTGTGCGACCAAATGGTCCAATACTATCCCAGGAGGTAGCCTTTATTAGTAGTATATGCGGATTGATTTAAAGAGAATTAGTTGACGGAATAGATTGGAGTTCACGAGGTGGATGAAGCCCAGACCAGAGGTCTAGGTAAGATTTTGTCCGCTTGAGTCGAGGGGTGGAGAGTGGCCAAATTGGCGTATGTGGCGATGGATTGATAAGGAGTTTTTATAAAAGAATGTTCTGACATGATCGTGGATAGAGTCTTCTAGGGTTTTTGTGGATGATGAGTTAAGTATAATTATATATCTGACAAAGGTGGGTATGGCAGTAATTATTGGAATGCCAATTGTTTTGACGGTTTCCAGTTTACGTCAGTGGCTGCGTTTAAGGAACGGGGCCCATGCTGGGCCTGCGTAAGTTAAAATGGGAGTGACGTATACATTTTCAATAGATTGAGACGAGTTTTGGTGGGTATTTATTGGACTATGACGGTTTAAAATCGGTTTAAGCATACCGCGTATTATTTGGATGGCCTTTTTTTAATAATGTTTTAAAATAGTATTTGCATGTATAAGTACAGTATTACGTAGGCATATTATAAGCGGGTATACTCACGCGTGCACGACGCCGACTTGGGATCTTTGGGCGACCTGTAGTATCCGGTGTTGCACCTGCACTCGGACATTCCTTGGTCGGGCGCTTTGCTGTGCGCCGGACACGGCTGACACTTGTCGTCCCCGACCCCGTATTTGTACTTGCCCGGAGGACAAACTGAGGGCAGAAAAAAAAAAAAAAAACACAAAACATTAGTCAATCGTCCCGCATGTGCATATCGTCATCAAAATCTGTTTTGTTACACACGGACACATTATGTACCTATTATATGCGCATAGGAGGACTGTTCCGCGTGCCACGCCTGCGGTTCATTAAACTCCCGTGCGCGCGTTAATTGCTCACTATACGTTTAGGCCCTGCGGTGGCGGTAATAACCGCCCCGAGGAGAGATGGAGCGAGCGTATAGAGGAGAGAGTAGGAGAATGATAGATGGAGTACACCGTTGTTGGCATGTATTGGCGTTATATTAATAGAGACAAATTGTTTGTGGATGCGTTACACATATGCATGTATACATGCACCCGCCGTCCCCTTTTCGATTAAGATTGATACCCCTAAGGACTAACACATATAATATTATATATATATATATATATATATATGTATACACCGAGACCGGTGCGCACTGCAAACTATTACACTATATTATACACTATTAGCGGCAGTAGCAGCATTTATCACCCTGTATATACAATGTATAATAATAATAATAATAATAATAATATACGCGTGTACGATGAGACTATATATAGCCGATGTATTGCCCACGGGCCGGCCGAGCGACGTGGTTCGGAATATTTAATAGTGACCGGCTGCACTGCGCGGGTACCGCCAAGCGGGCGCGAGGCCCGACAACCGTTTAATATTTCAGCGAATCCGATTTGAATTCGAATCGAGGAGTTCTGGAAAAACTATACAACTGTACGCTATAATATAGCGTCTAGCGGTCACGAGAGAGCCAGGAGATCGACGATAATCGTGTCGCATCGTTATAAACTCTGTAATATACGGTTTAAGAACGTTTTTTTTTTTTATTTTTTATTTTTTTTTTTTTACGATTTTTTTTTCCACGTATATTGACATTCAACCGGACACGTCCGTTGTCGACTAAAATTACTGCACACAAAGTAGACGAGTACGTGCACAAGTCTACCTCCCGCGGGACGTTATATACCTACGTTTTTGGTGAAATTTCTCATCGAGTTTCTTCGCGTATTTTCGGGAATCCACCTTTAATTAATTAAAAACTAAAACCCTGGAAATCCGTAATTTTAGAAACAGGTAAAAAGTTTTACATTAGCACATTTTTACTTATAACGAGGTTATACACTGTATACACGACGGAAAATACTTCGCGTGTCGAAGATATTCCGTAAGACGTGTATACAGGGACGTATTGTAATAATAATCCTCGACAAAGTTCGCGCGGTAAGAGGTTAAAAAATAATATTATAAAAACAAAAACAAAACAACTCGTAAAAATGTTCGTCTCAGCATTGCATTCTGGATATTTTGCTTTTTAAACTACTACGAAAATTTTTATAATACGTACATTATGAGTTTTCAAGTAGAAAACTAAATTGTTAGGTACATGTTTAAATTATTTTCGTATAAACAAACATCTCGATTCATTGTTACGCAGCTGGAATACTGATTTAACGAGTTAATAAGTTAAAAGTTAAGTTCATTTTAACTTTCAAACTTAACTTTTTATATTTGATTTTTGTTAACTTAACTTATTTTTGGTTATATTAACTTTTAAATAACGAATTACTTTTAATTAAAATTCAGTGAAGATAATTTTGAAATAATTGATACATTTTGATTTTATACTGTGCCTACTGCCAAATAGTTATTATTATATACTAATTAAATATTTTTATGAATCTATTTGTTGTTAATTTTAATAATTATTATTATGAATACATTGTAGTATTTTCAATAATATTATGTAAATGATTTTTAACAATTTTAAAATGATTAAAGTTAAAAAATAACAGTATTCCAAAAAAATAATAGATAGGTCTTAATTATACCTGTGTATCTTAAATATTGTATTGACTCGTACAAAAAAAAATATTAACTTAAATTAATTTAATAATTAATTTTTTTAACTTAATTTTAACTTAATTTAATCATTGAGAAAAAAAAACTATTAAGTTTAAACTTTTACTATTAGTTTCTATTAACTTAACTTAATTGAGTTAAAAAAAAATCATTAACTTGTCCAGCATTGGTTAAATGGTTCGAGTTGTCTACAGATACCTATATTATACGGACTGGTTATCCGATTGTTATCTGGTATACATACGAAATGGTTCCCGGGTTATTATCGGGTATATCTCCAAATCGGTTCATGACTTCTTAGTTAAAAACTATCAAAATTTGGTTGAAATGTCAAAAAAGTGATATAGCATCGATTTACTGTTCTTAAAAAAATGTACAGGATCAATGTATTCTGATATATTGGCCTACCCACATTGTGTGTAGGTAAATAACGGAATATACACCAAAATATGCAAGTTTATTATTAAAATTTAATATACTTTTACTCTTTATCTATTTTAAAGTTATAAAACAATTTGGGTGAACCAATATCACAACTTCAAAAGCTCATGGTATCCGTTATCCATGGGAACAATTGTTGTAAATTAAAATAGCTATCCTGTTTGGTACCAATTTAACCATTTTAGAACAGTGTGGGTGGACTACTTGAAGTTAGTCCAACTTAAGTACTTTTTGTTATGACAATGAAACAATGCTTTGGGAATTATAAAAATTAGCATATTATATTTCATCGTGTGAAGTTCACGAAACGTGGGTGGGTTATCTCTTCGCGAACATTCTATTCTGATTTTTGATTCTGAGTACTACGATAGGAAAGCCTGAGGTGGTTCATTCAAAAAATCATTCAGAATTTGAGACCCAATCACTAACGTCAATTTTTATCACCCTACGACATATAGTCATTTTTTGGAATAATCGTTCTTCGAAGATGATTTCATCATCGCCGATTACCCTGCCATATATTATAATGTATATTATTTTTGCTATCCGACAAAAAAATACAATAATAATCAAATAAAATAAAAATAAATAATAATATTATAGTGTACGACAGACCGGTTAACCGTGCGCAAAGCTTTGATGACCGCGTGTATTACGCGTGCGCCGCAGGAGAGGACTACTCTCGTGGGTACGTCCGAGACGAATATATAATATAAGTCTGTCGTAAAATATGACGATGGTGTATATACCTATGTGCATTTTTTTATATTATTTAATATGAGATTATTTGCGCTCGCGTTTTATGTTGATTCGTTTTAAAATATACGACTACACGTCTGTCGCGACCGGGTTTTTATCGCCGGCATTAAATAATATCGTAATAATAATAAGATCTTAGAATGTATAGGTAATATTATATACTGCGACTTCATATCTTGCTCTGTACTAAAGTGTATATATTTACCATCCTTTAAACAAGCAAGCGGCAATCATACTTATTAAGTATTTAAATTTTAAATACTTTTTTGTATTTCAAATATGCTATTTAAATATACTTTTATGACTATTTGTAATTAAAAATACAAATAAGATAATCGAAATTATTGTACATTTTATATTAACATCTTAAGAGGACGTCGCACCGAAGGTTTTCAGTGATGAAACATTTTTATGCAAAACAAATTAAATGGGGTTTAAAAATAATTTTAGAGTTAAAATACCAATTATAAAATTAATAGAAAATAACATTTTGGAGATAACCTCATCGGAGTTTTTTCAAATAATACGTTTGAAAAAGTTACAGTGTGTCGAAAATGGGGAAAAAATATATATTTGTACCTTAAATGACGAGATTAATATTTAGAAAAGTGTAAAACGCCAATGAGGTTATCTCTGAAATATTGTCATCTACAAATCTTATAATAGGTGTTGTAATTTTCAAATCGATTTAAAAAGCCATTTTTTTTTGTTTCGCATAAACGTATTTTTTAATTACTATTAAATTATATTAAAACAGTCTATAATTGTTAGATTTTTCTTTTTCATAAAATGTCTAAAAAATAACCTATACAGAACCCTCAAAAATGGGGCGTGCGACGTCTTCTTAAACATGGCATATCATTGGGTTTGGCTATGATTTAAATGCGATTTCATTTCAAACGATAATATTGGCATGATAATATCGTGATATATCTGCAGGCACGCGAACAGAACGCGTGACTTTGGTGTTTAGTGGAGAACCGAGTGTGCTGTGAAGTCCCGGGCATAATCCGGGAGGTGTAATGGTCCATATACGAGTGTTTAAAAGTACCCATTTGAATAAATCTTTGAAATATTTTTAATACGTATATTTTTAACGAGCATGCGCCGTTTACGCTAAGATTTCTTTTCGGATGGCGAAATATTCATTTCTAATGTATACCTACCCAACACATATCTGCTGGTATACGATATATTTAAATTCACGACATCGTTTATATGTATATATTTACACGTGACGGGGCCGTACACACATTTTAACCACCCGCTCAGCGGATAATAAATTACGCGGAGCGCACGTAAAGCGCGCGTCTCTGTTTTGCGCCGCGACCTACGCGCAAAAATCCCTCGTCGGCCGAATTCCGAGTGCGAAGAGCAATACACTATTACGCGGCCCACGTGTATTAGTTATACGCGTGTTTATATAATATACAAGTCGTGTACCTATATAATCACACGAGAATTCAATAATAATAATAATAATAATAATAATAATAATAATAATAATAATAACACAACGGGACAATTAGAAAAGGCTATTATTGAAATATCGTTTTGTAGCGAGCAACGTATTGGATACAATATTGTTACGTTATGATAATATTGTATTAAGTATATAAATCGTTTATTAAGCAAACATCGACGGCGAACAACGCCCCTCACAGTCATCCTCTCTATACCTCTCATATTCGCATATATAGATAGGTACACACAAACCGCAGCTCATCAATCGTCCACCGCATCTGCATAAAACACGGATACGTTCACATAAATATACGGCATAATGGGCTTTTTGGCGTATTATCTCGGTCTCGTGTATCGTACTAATTAACGTTATGATACCTGGTAAATGGTAACGATTATCATTTATTTGTATTTAATCGAACCGGATTCTTATTTTCCTATATATATATACCTACACGCGGCAAGCGCTCGCCACCGATAGAGCAAAAAATAAATAAATACATGGGCGTCTCCGCAATATAATCAGTTGTGTATAAAAAACAATAACGCCGATAAAAATTCAGTAGACGTTCTGTAATTTTCGAAACGATATAATGGAAAAATAAGAAAATGTACGTATAACGTAATATATAAATATAATATGAAATATAGAAATTACCGTTTCTGCAGCCTCGTATTTTAAACAAAATTGGTAAAACCGCCCATTTTAAACTCGAGACAATTAAAAGTTAGCCAAAGTCGAAGATGGTTTTCAAAAAAAAAAATATACATTTCTTTTGAAATAACGATCAGATAAAGACATTGCGATTACTGGATGCGCCTTTGGCGAAAAATCGGTTTGTTTAGGTAGGTATACCTTGGCCACGCCCCTCCCACTTTCCCTTTCTGGTTACGCGAGATAACATAGTTTCCCCTTATCGCCGCCAATTATCTCCGTCTCTTGCAAAAACTTTGCCGAAGCTTCGCCGGGTTCAAACTATACTACTGCACACTGCCATCATATCCTTTTGCCTTAACTGCTGTGTAATATAGTGCGACAAACGACCTTTGATATAATTTATAATCACACCAAACTGAATTCCAGCGATTATTATTATCATTATTATTAAAGTAAGGTGCAGGAACTCGTTGTTGTTGTTATCGCTGTACAATGTCTGAGAAAAGGATCGTTTTAATTGGATTTCCGGTCGGCTTTTACATGAGATAACACGTGTACATTGTCTACGTGGTGCCGTTCAAAAGAGAGGTTCAATAGACTTTTTAATTAAAAACCATAATTTCTGGGATAAGACAATATCCAAATTTACATAGAATAAATTTACTTGTTATTACATAATAATACTATACAACATGCAATTATTTAAATGTTAATTTAGTATTCGAAAAAAATTAATGAAATAGTTATTACCTTATAATAGTTCTATAATGGGTATAATTACGAGTATATAGTAACGAATTCAGTCTAGACATTTACACAAAAACGATAAATATTGTAACGTATATTGTATTAATAAATTTATATTATTATTAAAACATTGAACATGATTAATAAAGTACAAAAATAAATTGTATAGACTACAAAATTAGTACCTATTAACTATTTAATTATTGGTCTATTTAAATTTTAAATTTTACTATTTATACGAGATACAACTAACACAATAGATTAAATTTAAGCCAATTTTTATTCTAATGTACATAAACCACGAGGAGGCAATTAAAATTTCGCTTTATAAGGGCGGCAAAATTAAAATATGAATATCGATAATGGAACGCGACGAGTTCACGTATTTTTGTTGTATAATCGGAAAAAAATTTAATGACATTTTTTTTTGCTTATTTATGTTTTTAAAGACGGCATTAAAATTTTCGCTTTAGGGCGGAAAATATCTAGCGACGGGCCTGACCACGAGATTATGATTAAGAGAGGACTAAAATATCCTTTCCCAAAAAATCGATTATTTGATCGCATGTTATTTGAAAATTATATAATACTATATCAAGTTTTATCTGAAACTAAATGTTTGCATATATTATATAGGCACACTCACTTATACAAGTTTGCGCGTCCATGTCAGCTTCAAAGCCAGCTTTGCACTTGCAGCCACCTGACGGCAGATACCATTTTCCATCTCCTTTGCACAGATAAGTTGGAGTACCTCCTACTACTTCAGCGTTATCTACGCATTTGCCGGTGGCGTGTTCGATTTGGGTAAGTTCACGAGCAGTCGGCGTAGCCGAGAAGTTTGCAAAGTTTATTACAACATCTGGGCATACGATGTAATATACCTGCGGGCAAAGTCCAAATGTTAATTTAAAAAGTGAAAATATAATATCATTATTAAAAATAGTATCCGTGTAGCAGCGGCTGTGGCGCCGCCATCATACATACAATTAGAATAAATCGTTTTGATTTTCAGTGTCAATGTGTACCTCAGGGGTGGTGGGAGGGGGATTCTATTAAAATCTATATAAGATAAAAAGAGTTAAAGCATATTCACCATGTATAGTTTTTAAGATTTTTTTTTATTATTCCGTTGATCAGCATGGGGTTTTATACACACAGGTACAGGTTATTTTATATTGTATAATATATTAAACAAGAAAAAAAACCCATAAAACCGTGTCTTAGTACCCACTTCAAACCACCCTAATGGCGCATATATAAACAGTATAAATTATATAATTGTTAATCTTTTTATAACGAATGATAATTATTGATATACGTAAAAGCATTAATATTTAAAATTATTTTTTGTATTATTGTTGCGTGGAAACTGTAAGATGTTATTTTATTTATTGTTTTATTTTTGTTTTAGGCATATATATATATATATATTATTTTTTTTTGTTATAATATCCCTATAGGCTATAGATACCATTAAGGAAGATGACAGAAATATCGTTTTAATGAGTAAAGACGATTTAGGAACGTCACTGTGGTATTATTAAACCGTTAAGTATTTAGACAACAAAATGAAACATTTATTTGTTTGTAAAATAAAAAGTATAATCTAAAGTAAAGATAGAATATTTTCATTTAAAAAATAATTGTATATATAAGTGAAGCGTCGGATAGTAAGTGTTATTGAACGTTAGCGAGTCAGTTATAGTAAATGTGATGCGTCTAGGCAGTTAATATATAGAGAACTGAGAAGTGTAATAGACGTGGTTCATTCTATGTTTGAACGTCTCAAGGGTGTAATTTTCAATTCATGTATACGAACGGGACAGGTATCCGAAATGTGCATGCACGGATGAAAGCAGATGTTTTATATATATCTAAATAATAATAATATTGTATGCCGGAATTATAACGCAAGTCTAATATAATTATGATGTATGAACAAAACATCTGTTTGAAGAATACAGAAAATCGTCACTTATAAAAGTTACTTTAATATAGAAACGTATATAAATTTAAATGGTATTCGAAAACTTTTTTTTTATGAACCTTTAGTCGCCAATTACAAAAAGAAGTTTCATTACGCGAATTAAAAAGTTTTCGGTAATTTGTCTTTCGAGATTTCGGAGTCTCTAGAGATAAAAAAGCTTTTACGCATTAAGAAACTTAATAATTACAGAAACCCTCCGGCTTAAGCATAAAAGACTCTTTATAGGTATGAGCTATAAATTATACATACCGTGAGGGGAGTAGAAAGGCGTTTTAATATATTTCCGCGTGAATTACAAAACGTAAATACATTATACACCTCGCATGCATACGTGATCTAAGCACAATTAATCATTTTCACTCGTTCACATTTTAATGAAAAATCGAAAATTGAACTCGAATGAGATTATCGTATAGATACATATAGGAACTATTAAGCTTTCATATATAGTAGCAGGTTTGTTTGTTTTAATAATAATTATTAAAGTTTTAAATTATATGGTATTAAAATGGTAAAAAACACACGGATTTCATGAATTAAATATTATTTTTCAGCCTCGAAAAGTGTATCCACGGATATTGAATATGTTATCATATTTTAGGTTTTATTTTTTCCGTATAGCGGAGAAAATTAAAATAATAATAAGGAATAAAAATAAGAATTTGGCCGATCCACTCGTTTGTTTTATGACACGTTGCATAGCCATCGTATCCCAGTATTGTGTTCCTCGGGCTCGATGTAGCTAAATCCACCTCACTGGCCGTTTATACACGTAATAATAATAACGAATTAATATTTTGACGGAAACTAATGGTGCGATATTTCGTAAACCATATACGTATATACGAGTACATCGACGATTTCTCCCGCGTAGAATTCCATCGAGTTACACAGCTAGTGTTTTTTCCCCGAGTTTTATTTTATTTATTCCACGACGAAATTTACGACCCGGTCCCCGAGACGTTACCGTATTAACGACAATAACTATAAATTCGCCCACCGGGTCTCTCTGACATAATTATTGCATCGCGTTCTCGTCCATGTAGTCATCTTTCTTATTTTTTTATATTTTTTTAACTCTTCCTCCTCCCTTTACACTTTGACTTACGATTATATATACATTATACTATGTATAATGTTTAACTTTATAGATGAGATTTCTTCTTCTTCAACGTGACACAATCTAAACAGCATCGAAATTACAGGCGTGGGATATGATTAGCAGGGAAGAGGAGAAAAAATAACGAGCGGAATAAAGAATAAAAAACACAAAGGGTAAATTATTATATACACGTGCCAAAACCCGGCGATTACGCGTGAAATATTATTAATTTTAAACAACACCAACACCACCGCTTCTAAATGATCTTGTAAATTTTAATCAAAACAAGCAATGGGGAATAATAATTCTTTGCACTCTCCGCCACCCACACCTCGACACATCGGTGATAAGATACGATAACCATGGTGGTTTGTATAATTAAAAAAACCAAGTATATACACAAAGTACAATAATAAAAATAACGATTTGAGTCATAATGTAAACGCAATTATTATAATATGCGTTATCTCATCTTACTTTGACGGCCATGATGGAAATACATGCTCCCTGGTCCCTGAAGGCAAAGTATACTCCTTTTTTGGTAACTTTCACGGCTTTTGTCTCGGTATTGATCACTACTTCATTATTAGCGTTGAACCTCCCTTCTCCGGCGGCTATCCGACCTGTAACACCACAATAATAATAATAATATTTAAAAATCACGTCATTCGAAGAGCTGTATACTTATAAGTTGTAGTATATGGTTCAAACGTTGAAATTTATCTACGTAGTTATATACCTAAATGCTCGGTGCGTTATTACCACCATTGAAACGGGTTTTTCGATCCAAGACAAAGAATTATGAATTATCAAAGGAATAATATTATCCATCTTTAAATACTATAGGTCTAACGTCCTATATACATTATATCAAGTTTTTTTTATCACCATCGCAAGATCCCCTCGATTACAAGCGTTTCGCTAAAAATATATATCACCGAAATGCTCAAAGTCTATTGAAGCATTATATTATAAGATACGTTTGCGATTTTTTTTGTAATACTTTTAGGTGTACATTTCATGTACGAAGCATAACGGATACGAAAGCCATTGAAATTACTATACATGGCATATTGTTTAAACGTGACCTTTGGTGTCAAGATAAAAAAATACACTGCCTACATTATGAAAACAACTAATTAAATCGAATATTTAACGAAATCGTTGTTAATTTGTATGTTTTATACATCCAAAAAAAGTAATTAATGTAGTTTTTTTTACTACGTCTCAGATAGACAGCCCCCATTATTTGTATATTTCACGTGCACGCACGACATAATTGCGTGTAAAGGATTTCCCGTTTTAACCAGGGACGGTTCTAGATACTTTTGTTTTACATATATTTCTTTGTGTTGAAAAATACCATTTGGCCTACGATAATTATTATTACAAGTAAACAGTATACATTTTTAGAAACGTTGGAAAATCTCGTTTAGGAATAAAACCTAAGTTCCAATACTTTTGGGCAAGTTGAATTATCTTTACCTAAATAAGATTAAATGACTATCTTTTTAGCAGGGTTTGAAAACGGTTTAAAAAAAATTATTTTCGTTTTTGTTTATTGTTAAATTTATTAACATTTTGGTTTTTATTATTATATTATATTTATGCTTTTATTGTAATTATTGTTTTAAATTATTATTTTTCGTTTTAATTTAATTCTAAACGTTTTTTGGTTTAACGTTTTGTTTACGTTTATACGTTTACCAAAAATGTATAAATATATATTTAGAATAAACAATTAATAATTGTTTACAATTTAGATATTTACAGTGTTCGGAACAATCATTCATGTGCATTTATTATATAATACTGACAGATTAAATTTGAATGAATCGAGGCAAAGGAGATACTGTTTCTAATACTTATTTGTTTATATTAAGTTAATTAAGTTAGGTAGTTAATTAATCAAAATATTTTACTACGTTTTGATACAAAAAAGAAAAAAAGAAAATATTAAGTACTACTAAAATTATTTTAAACGGTATCAGTTTTGTCAAAAAGAGAAGAAAAATATTAATTTAGTATTTTTAGTTAGGAAGTCAAATTTTGTTGAAATTTTTTTGTGGTACTTTTTCACCCGAAAATTTTTTTTCGAACACGTATTTGCCACATTTAACACATAAATATATCTATTTAAAACGATTTTAAATTACGAAAAGATTTCTAAGAACATCAAGGAAGTAGTAATAGTCTATAATTAAAACGGTTTATCGACAGAGACTTACCGACTGATTTATAGCTGTCGGGTTCCCAGGGCGGTGGTTCCCTGGTGGCCACGTCGAATTCATAGTAGAGCAGCGAAAACGTCTCTTTGCACGACAGCGCGTATCCCGGAAACAGCGAACAGTCCCTGATGGTGAACTTGACTTCGATGTAAATGAGATTGGCAAGCCCGCGTTCGATGAAAGGCGTCCACACCCAGTTGTTGACGTTTTGCTTAGTGACATCGCACACGACGTACGACCGCCAGTTGATGCCCTTTTCGAAATTTATGTAGCTCTCTTCGACCCACTAAAAAAAAAAAAAAAAAAAAAAAACAACAAATTAAACATTAACGGGGAGAAAAGAAAAAAAAACTCAAAATATTCAAATTACACGGGCAGATAAATTAAGTATATATAATGGATATATATATATATATATAGTTTTGTGGATTTCCCTAGGGTTTAGATTCGTATTCTATATATATATATATATATCGTATATATTATATATTGCGTATTGTGTGTACAAGAATATAACAAGGCTCTATTGTGCTGGAAATTCGTCACCACCACTGCGTATGTACCGTTGTCGTCACCAATTGCGATATAGTAAATAAAAACCCCCATTGGGTTAATGATCTGACGACCCTCCGAGACGATATACAGGAGGTATACGAGTTGTGCGAAAACATTCCGAGCACGAAATCCTCTTCGCCGCACGTCGCGGGGTGAGTCACGGGGTGCCCACCTTCAAAGGCTTGTGCAAATACTACTACTATATATATACGGGACAAATGCAATGTATTCATTTGCACACGCACACACGTACATATTTACACACGTATTTATACGCACACACACACACACCAGCACGTACATATACGTATATATCAAGCAGTGAATCATCCAAAACGTTGGGGTCGTATAGAACGGCGCCCGCGCGAAATCTCATCAACTCGTTCCCTCCTCTCCAACCCTTCGCCGTCATCCCACCCCCGATTTCTCTGTTTCCACCCTTCCTCCAGTACCGCCGCAGCATCACGGTCTCGGCGTATACGTGTCTATGGCGATTCGTCTTGATCGGATTTCGTCAAACTCCCGACCCGCGCCGAAATTGTTGCGAGCGCGAGCGCAAAATTTACATAATGCCCGTGCCGCTGCCGCTGCTGCCGCTGCATGTCGGGGAGACGCGAGTCACCGACGTAGAATAAATTACGCGAAATTGCGGGTTGTACAGTAGTTATACGGCAGCATATAGCGTATACGGTACGATGGAAAACGGTCAAAATAAACATTGTGTAACTATGTTTTGGCTTTCCTCCAAAAGCGATATTACGTCGTGCGACGCGACCGAAAATATCGACTCGCTGAAAAACACAAGAGGAAAAACAACCGTAAGTTTTACAAATTTTCCGATGTCGGGTCGTTAATGTAAACGCGTCGAGTAAATATTTTTTTATGTTAATTACTGATTTAATTTTCTCCGGAATACATTATTATATTTATAGTATATAATACAATAACGACCGATCGGGAAGTTTTTAGAGCGCTCTCGCCGGTGCACTCGTACACATTAAATTAAAAAAAAAAAAAAAAAACATAAATATATATATATATATATTATAAAAGTAAGGGTAACAATACACTTGAATGATTTTTCGGAAATATCATAAAATAAAAAAGACGAACTCAGCTGCGACGTGTAATTCCCAAAAGGGACAATGACACGTGCAGTATACGGGGAATAAAAACTAACAACATCTAAAAGGTCAGCAACATCGTGCGGGGAATAGAACGATTAATGCAAGAGGCGGTCGTTCGAGAGACATACGCGATAAGATGGAACGACGAATTTTCCCCCGAACAAGACGCTATACGGTAATGTATAATACTGCCACTATATTATATTCTGTACACATTGCACAATGGGTCCTGGTGATACATGTCTCTATATTAATATTATACAGAGGAGTAACGCGGCGGCGATGTACGCACGATTATATTATACGGTACCCTTGGGAGAGGAGAAAGTGCGTTTTCTTGGCGTCATTAACACGCCGAAAACCATTTTTCCACCGAGTGCTTAATGAGCCCAGAAATCTTCACATAATTCGGTACGTCATTACGGGCGGGGAAAAAAAAAATTACTTTATATGTGAATAATAATAATAATAATATATATATATATATATATGTATAAAAACGTAAAAAAATAAAAGATGACGACGACGGTTTTCATCGTCGTATATTCATTAGGAAGAAATGCAGGGAGGAAAATACATAATATAATAATAATAATAATATACACTGCACCCGCCGTAACAGATGACCATAAAGAGCTGGGGGATTTTTCTTTCATTTTTTTTTTTTTTTATTCATCATAAGACTCATTCGGATAAAAAAGTCATACACACACGAAGACACACATACACACACACACAACACTATAATGTGTATTTAATTGCCCGCCGCCGCGCACGTTATTAAAGTGCCATTAATGGGGCGCGCACCGAGACAACACTGCGCAACGGGCTACCAGGTCCTTTTTTTTACGTGTTTGTACGCTGCGATGTAGCGTATATAATATGTTTTAAATTCGTATTATTATTATTATATATATATATGGAATTTTTTTTTTTTTTTACCGTGGAAAAGGAATCCGGAGAAAATAACCCAACGGGTCCCGTCGTCAATTTGTAAACGTCATTCAGGATAATTACATTAACAACCAGTAGATTCAATTCTAATAGGAGTTATATTGTACATATATATATATAGGTACAGGGTACACGACTATAGTAGAGGTTATATGCGGTGCATACCACTCGAATGGATAGGAAAATACACGGTAAAAAGGTAGCTATAGGTTGTTATTATTATTATTATTATTGGTGGTCTTTCGAATGCCGCGCAAATGTAGGTACCTACCATAGGGAGTCCACAAAGAAGGACCGTCATCGTCGGGCGAAGAAACGGCGGAAGCAGAAAAGCAGCGGCTACTTGTCACATTATGCAAATGTCCACGTCGCAGGATTGCGGTCTTACGTATATATATATATATACGGTGGTTTTTCGAAAAAAGGAAAAAAAAAAAAAAAAAAAAAAGGTGACGCGGTAAAATGTAATTTATTCCTTTGGACCCGACGGCGCGTGTAGATACGTCATTGGATTTGAATATATACGTATACACACGACGACTGACCGGTGCACTCCGGCTCGCTGTCGTTTCGCCCGTCGTCGTCCGATCCCGTTACATTCACCGAGTGTTTTTCTATGGCGATATTTCTACTTTTTTTCAACCCCGCACCGCACACGTATGCATGTGACCGTAAAATCAACCTCAGACAGTCCGGGAAACATGGGAAATTCAAAGTTCAAACTATCGTATAATAATATATACATATAGTATCCTATAATATACTATAAAACACTGCACTGACAATCTCATGTTATTATGTACACATATTATATAGGTATGGCGTAGCGAAACTATATACATAGAAATGTCGTGTTTTCTGATTATACTTACGTCTAAAACAACGCAATCGAGATCGTATATAATATAATATAATATAATATATGTAGATGACCGATACAAAAATCATACACCGTTCGATAAACGGTTCTTATATCATTATAATACCTGTCTACCGTACCCGTGTAATTCAGGGTTGTCATTAATTTAAAATTCGAAAATTCCGCGACTTTTCCAAATTTTTAATTATTATTATCGGTCATCATTTATTTTCATCATACATATTATTGAACATTCGGGAATTAAAGCGTCAATCTGATATTCCAATAAAATCCAATTTTTAGAAAATTTTGATTTTTCCTCATTTTCGCAAGTTTTCTGAATTCATATATATATATATACTAAAAATGTATTTTTATGGGAAATGTTTCTAAAGATTAAAAATCATAATAATAATCATAATTCATATCATTCGTGCAGTCGTATATTATATTTTATCGATAGACTCGATAGTTACATAAAAGGCATAATATAGTTCGGGTCAGCAGACGAAGCCCGACAACGGCGTCACCCGTTATTCGATACATTAGAAAAAAACCCGATAGAAGAATAGAATAGAATCGTGTCTTTTTTTTTTTTTTTTTTTAATGGTAGAACGGACATATTTTGTCGGGTTGCTCGGAAAAGAACATTTCGAAACCATGTCGACTGACGGTTTTGACTCGGGGCGCATTTTCCAGTTCAAAGAATATGGACATGATGACGACCCTTATTACAAAGCGTATATAGTATATACCAAAGAACCAACACTATATTATACAACATACATAATATTATATTATATATATATATATAAACTGCAGTGTAGAACACGCGCGAAATTTCCATATATTGATTTGTTCGTAGAAAAGTATAGAAATAAAATAGGAGGAAATTAATTAAAACCGACCCCGTTTTCGATTTAAATTCAAATTCACCACATGTTTTATTCACGGGAAAACGACAACGATTACAACGGCCATACGCGTGTCCCTCTATACAATATACTATATCCTCCGGAAAATATTATTATTATATTATTTCGTCGATGGGGTTGACAATGACATTGAAGCGGGGTAACACGAGCGTACTACAACTATTAATATTACCAATATACTTATCCCTAGTATAATTGTTGTTCCGGGGAATTTAAAAGCAATCTAACGTTTCTTTTCTGGCATTATTCCTACTTTATATTTGAGTTGTATTATTTTCCATCATGCTTACTCACAATTATTAATCTTTTATTGACATTTCTATTGATAATAATTATTATCTACAATCTATTTTTACTTTTTAACTTAGACATCGTTAATCTATGTTTACAATCAGAAATCAATCCTTAAAGAATTGATATTTTTTATTCCTATAAATTGAGGTGAAAAACCTTCATAAATTATATCAGAAATGGCTGATATTCAGGGTTGCCCCGAAGAAGATTTTTTTTTTAGGGGGCAGGGTGAAAATGTGAAAATATATATAATATTTCTCTTCAAAACATAAAATAAGCAAAAAAAAAAAAAGTAATCAACTTTTTCCCCATTTAGCCGACTAAAATCCTAATAATTTATAGTTTGCCGACTTAAAATTTCGAAAAATACTTCATTTCTATATAATTTTTTTCGACAAAATTTCAAAATACTTCATTCAAAACGTGAATAAGCAAAAAAAAAAAAAAGGCCATTGACTTTTTCTATTATTTGCTGACTGAACTTAATTTTGTCTGCCGAATGCTTTCCAAAGTTGGGGGGAGAGGTGACGCAGCTCCCCCCCTCAAATGACCCTGCTGATATTTGTAAAGTTATGACAGAGGTGATGAGGAGATTAATTGCTAATGCTCTTATTATCTATCATAATCGGTCAAAGGATCTAATGAAGGAGGAGGAGGGAGAGTTAAATCTTTAAAATAAAACTCGGCAACGGTGATTTGTATACAGGAAAGAAAGTTTTCACGAAATTTCTACCATTTGGTGAATAATGCGATTCCGTGGAGTATAACAGTATAGCGGCGGTAGCATATTCCGGCTCATTAAACAAAGGGAAAAAAGTAACAGTGGTTGCCATACACCCCGCGGGACCAGTTGACTGATAGCCAACGATATATCTGAAATAATACGAGTAAATAACTCTTTGCTGATGTTGTAGAAATCCGCAGGGTCTACTCGTGAAAAAAGGGTGTTTCGCTCATTAGCCACGGGAAACCAGATATACCGACCGGTCGATCTCGGGTGGGCGGTGGCGGCATGACAATGACAAAAGATTATAAAAAAAAAGAAAAAAAAAAGAAGAAAAAAAACTTTGAACTGTTATTTAGCAAATGTTCTTGACGAGTGAACGAGGGGGATTAACCCCGCTGACCCGAGAAGTTTGCTCGTAGTACAACACAAGTAAGTTTGCTTGCTGCTGCGGCCAACCCGATTAATTATTGCTGAAAAGTTTCAGCTCTGCCGTTGCTTCTATATTATATAAAGTTCTCTCCTCATTCACTATAAAGTGCGCAGAAACGACGATTCAACGTTGCAAATCCGAAACTCTGGCGGCCCATGGGTCAGCGAGTTTTCGCCAGATTCTTATATTTATTACCTCGTGTTTTCTCTCATAACTCCAAGATTTTTTTTTTACAATGGTCACGTAAATCTAAAGAGAAATGATGACGTTTGTCACATAAAACCGTTCATGATGTGTAGATATGCATATAGTTGGTGTGTTAGTGTATAGTTGCGCTCTTTGAAATTCGATGGAAATAATAATAACAATAATAGACGACTAAAATTTTCGTTGTCAAGTTCAAAGAGTTTATATAGTTATGGGTGTATATACAGTACATATACTATACACATTTATCAACTTCCTTTTGAGATATCAAAATGGCGGATCAGAAACATATGGAGAGAACTGAAGTTTTGTTGGAAACAGTTAGGACGAAATTTCGTGTACACAATGTTCTAAAACATCGTGTAAATGTTCACTGATATATATTTATATAGGCGTCGTGTTGTACATCAAAAGTTTTGTTATAATCAACCACACAACAAAAGTTGTTGTGGAATATGCCTAGATAAAAGTAGAAGTGCGCAAGAGCGGAAGACGAACTTTTGTTCGTCCAATTAGTGTATATAGTTTCATTATCCAATACAAGTTACAATACGTATGTACGTCAAGTTGAAATGTTATTATTATTTTACATGTACTCAAACAATATAAATAACATTGTATTAATGTTTTAGAGGCAGCAGTGTACATCAACACGATGAAAAATATGATAATTCAAGTCATTTTCTAGCTATTGTCAATATATTGATGTAAACTACAATATCATCACCGTCTGAATTATTATCATTGCCGATAACATAATATATAGGTACCTACTCTACACACTGAATAAATGTATGTACGTGAAACTACTATATATTATGTTTAGTAGGGGTTCAACACGAATTTTCAATGGAATTCTAATTTGTCTCGGAGACGTGAAAGTCGCGTCACCGACAATATATTTTCGAATTCAAAACCACTCCCCGGCGTTCGGGAAAATGAATTTTAAACACTGAAATGTATGAGGGACCGAAATTATTATGCGATCAGAAAAGCTCTACACCATCGCAAAACAAACTATGCGCGTCGTATACATATACAGTCATCGCCGTATAGTATACACACTCAGCTTCGTAAATTGCACGTACCTGAACAAGCGTTGCCTCAGGGATGTGGAAATTTCACGTACATTACATATATCTATACATAGGTGTAAATTTATTCATGTATTCTTTAACACGGAAAGCGCATATATTATATAGGTTTATACGGTGCAGTTTACCTACCATCAAGCCTCCTCTGACTCGTATGACTCCCTAGTCCTTGTAATTTTTGTCGTATGGTTTTCTGTGGTTAGGTTAGGCGCACATATACGATTATAAACGAATTATCGTACAGACAAGAAAAAACTTCTTACGCGCCATAAATAAAAACATTTTATAAGTTATCTCTATAGACCCAGAAAAATAAGTTATAACACGAAAAGCCTCTAATATATACAGTACTATATGTATGTGTATGCTATAAAATGTTTGCAAACTTTTTGGTTATAGAAATATTGAAAAAATGCTCTATAACGTAAGTTTGACGTACAACTTATAAAAACATAGTATCTTTATGGTGTAAAAATGTTGAAATATTTAGACGTTTTCGTTAGGTAGGTATTTTAAAGCGTATTTTCATTGCTCGTAGGTAATTTGTTTATTTTATAATAATAATTAATTTTTATCCCCTTTAAAAAATCACGAGTTTGCATAATGCATACATACCATTTGCTAATATCGAAATACGAATTCCAAGATAAATAAATAAAAACAAATATATATGTATTATTGTTACATGTATTTATCAAAGTGTACTACATAAACAAGATAGGAAAATAAGATCCATATATATATATAAATATATTAAGTACATTTTTCGTTATACTATGGTAAAAATGTATTTTTTTTTACTTTTCTTTTTTTATACGTTTTCTCCTCGTGTTTAATAACCACCTCGTGCATATGTCCGGTATTATTTTTTGTGGTTTATGTTATCGTGTATCATCGGAAGCGGCCCTTCGTTATATTGGTCGGTCGTAAAAGTTGACCGAATCGACGGCGGCGGGCCCGTAAGTAATAAATATCGCCACTATATAGTCATAAAAACTGGCGAATTCGATACGATATATATGCTATGTATGAGCTACATGATGATGGGATGGAGTAGGTTTAATTTCCCTTGTATAATATATATTTCGCCAACGCATTATTATTAATGAACTCCCTTGAGAATACAATATATATACTCGTACACGTATAATAAACTTATACGCACATAGACATTACGACGATCAAAGGGGAACGCGACAAGAACACGTACGCATGAATGTATATACAATAATACATACTTGGATTTTTTCCGTAAAAAAAAGTAATCAAATAAAAATAAAAACCCGAAAAGCTCGAAGTTTTGGTGAAAAAAATTAATTTTAATATATTTAGATACCTATAGTTATAAGAACATTCTGCTTTAATTGGATTTTGTTGAATTTACCTTCCTACAATTTTTCAGTGTAACTCAAATACTATTTCGATTATTTTTGCAAGTGCAATAAAAGAAAACCCGACCGATTGACGTAAAGTCCTTTGGGAGCATTGCGACTTTTGGCGGAGTATTACTTCAGAGTAGGAAGCGTGACATAATGCGAAATTCGGCAGACGTGCTACGAGTCGCGTGACAGTTCGAGGTTTACCGCCGGAAAATTGACAAGTGGCGAAAATTTGTTAGCGCTACGTCTATTATAATGACTGTTACACCGGCACGCCGTTTATGATGCCCACCATCGCCACCCTTGTCAATGATCACGAAGACTGCTGACACGAACAGGCTCGTTAATTTCAGATTTGCGTGCCAGCACTCGATTTGCTGTATCGTTTTCCGTCCCCCGCGAGCCTCTTTAATATTACTACTATGTACTGCAGGCTATTGTATATTATATGTTAATTGTATGCAATCGAACCTAGATAACTCAGAAGTCAGACGACGCATGAAAATATTCGACATATCGAGTTTTCGAGAGTTTTTGATGATAGATAGATATTAAATAATATATCCACTTTGTAATGCAAGAAAAGGAACTTCTTTTTTTTATAGAAAGGGCCTCAATATATGAAAATAGTAATTAAACAAATTAGAAAAGCCCACTCTACGATCGTGCTTAATTCTCTATTTTGAAACGTATTTTAAACAATAAATACACCTACATATACATATAATTCAATAAACAGTTTTAAATTTGTTTATTCTACTATACTTACACATAGAAACCTAAAAGCAATAAAATGGTATCGATAGAAATTTAAAATTTAACATTTTACAAGAGTTAAATTTTCACAAAACAAATAATAAGTCCATTTTTTGTAATTTTTGCCGACGAAGTGTTCTGGTTTTCTCAGTTATTGTGCAAAACTATATTTTCGTATATTAAAAAAAAAAATAATAGGAACTTAGTTTACTTATTGAACATTTTTCTGAAGACTAAATGTTTCATAAAGTTTTAATAACTTAAATGGTTCTCTGATTTACCATTGATTTTACAGAATTATCGACAGCTAATAGTGAACGTTTAAGATGCAATAATTTTGTTGAAAAAAGTAACAAATGTAACCGACTCGTAGCATAAAGTAATATGTTTACGGGAAGACATGTTCAATAAACACCCATAACAAATTTCCGATGAAAATGATCTCCCGAGGAACAAAATCGAATTATTGGTACATTATTATGGGTGGGTATATATATTATGATAACGTAAAAAACGAAAAAGGTGGTTTACTGAACTGAAAATCGTATTACGGCCGTTGTGCGCTGCAGTTTAATTCAAACCAGGAAACTACGGTATAATATTATGGCATTACTCGGGCGATTAAGCGGAGCACCACGATGATTCGTGAAACGTTATTATAAAGTATATATAGTATTATAGGTGGTAGTTGTAAAATATAATTTACCGGCATCGTTTCGAGAAGGAGAATATCGCCTGGCGTTGTCGGTCATTTATTTTTTCATTACATTAGTGTAGTGGCGTGTTACCGAAGAATGTTAAACAGAGAGAGCGAGAGAGAGAGAAACAACAAAAAAAAAAGAGGAAAATAATAAACGAGAAAAACGCACACATTTAAGGAAGGAAATAAATACAAACAACGTCAGTTGACCCGCACGGCACACTCGCGATATATTAAGGGGTTTTGTGTACAGGCAATTTTTATTAAATTTTAAGAAAAATTAAAAATAGACCTGTGTCAGTACCTACCATTTTTAATTGTCGTGTAATCACGATATTTATCAAAAAACATATTTACTCATTTTTCATTCTTATCAACTCGAGAATATTGTATAGAAAGATGAAATGAAAAATACATTATGAAGAATAAAAACATCTAGCAGACCGATGGAGTCGATTTTTGATATGATCATTTTTACCCATTTTATAAGCCGTTAAAAATTAAAAAACCGATATTTTAACAGTTCATAAAACGTGTGTTTTTTTTTTGTATATATGCGTTTATGCATGTATAAAAGAATCGGTCCCGTCAGTCCCTAGACAACGACGTTGTTAGTCATAATTTGTTTTTTGTTTTGTATTACTGACGTGTTTGTAAGTTGATAAAAATGAAAAATACCAATACAAGTTTTTCATTGAAAAGTTGTCGGCGTGGCGCGTCCTCTTAACACGAGAATAATATTATAATATACGTGTGCGTATTCGTATGCATCGTACGCGTATAGTGACGCGACCGAATTTCTCGCCAGCTATTGTGTTCGCCAATTGTTATATAAAATAAATTTCCGTCGCGTTATTTCGTGGGTGATGAGACCGCAGAGTCATTATAATAATCTGGCGGCCACGGTGGTCACTTTTTTTCCATTTTTTATTTTTATTTTTTTACCCGGCGCGTGTTATTATCGTCGTCGCATTGTTATGTCGTCGTCTATCTTCATTTTTATTTTTATTTTTTTTTTCACTCATCTTCCGTACCGTACAAAATATTATCTACGACCATGTACACGTACTCGTACACTGCAGTACATTATTGTACTATATACGGCACCGAATACGGCCCCCCTTGATATAATAATAATAATAATAATAATAATAATAATAATAGTAACAACCGAAAGAGACGACGACAACGCCAAGGTGTGGCCCGTGAACTCGTCGAAACGTTTTCAATGGAAAAGTCACACTATACAGACCTCCACGTCCTCCCTAATTAATAATGTAATAAAACGGATAGAGAATCGCCGCGGCCAATGATAACGGCTATAGGCTATATGTGATATATATTTCGGGTGGTCCAATGCATAACCTAGGTATATGACGCGTTTTAAAATATCTTTTGAACTTTTGAATGGCATTTTTTTATGTCCCTCAACGGTAAAATCCTAAGGTAACCAAAAACACCATACGCATTAGTAGGTACCTAATAAAATGTACATATATACACCGTTATGCTCGGCTCTGTTTAAGAAGACATTTGACACTGACATTAGACATATTCGCAGTTAAGTGTTATAAATTGCAATATTGTATTTTTTTTTTATAAACTATAGAATATTATTGTACATTTTTATTTTTTAAGATCTATTTCAACGAGTGTAAAACAGTATAGTATAATACACTGATAAAGTTCTCTATACTTTGATACTAATATCAATGATCTACGACTAATCTTCAAGCTACAGTCCACAATGTACAAAGACAGTATGTTTTATTTAAACAAATATGGAAGAATTACGGAATAATTCACAAAGGTATAATTATGACATCATAATACGAAACTTCTTGTAAATTATTTTTAAAATAGTACAATTATTAACATTTTAATTCAGTTGTTCAATTTCCGATTTGCTAAAAATTGTATTAAAATTGCCTATATATAACCCCGTAAACAGCGGATGTACCTATATATATAATATAATATTATCTTCTAAATTATTAAATTAATGGATTCATATCTATGAAAATGAAAATTATATATAAAACAGAATAATATTTGACGTTAGGCCACGTTATCTTGGGAAATTAAAAGATGGTATCTTTAGGATATCTCCCAGGACTTTGGCAGAATAAAGACCGGGAGTCTATATCTATAGTAGTAGCACACTCTGATATTCTGCGACAAATTTCTGGCTTCACCTATATATCTATAATCTATATAGATTATATGCAGTACCTATACATACACACACGTATAATTATTTACCCAATCCTTTTTAGGGGTTTTCTTTCAAAAAGTACACGGCCATACACATATACATAATACATTATACTATACGACCTATACGACGATATAATTCTAAATACGTTTTGTCCTAAGGGAAACTATAGGACGACACGTCCAACGGACCATGAAATGATCCAGAAAACAGCAATTTATCTTTTGTCTGATGCTGTAGTGACGTGCGGCTATGGCTACGGTTTTTATACTCTCTCGGATTATTCGCCATCAGCCATATAATCTATATACCTATATAAATATATATAAAGTCCCCATGGCTCGATCCAAAAACCATTTCGATCAAATAACTATCTTGGCGCTAATAACCGGAAACGTTCCTAACCTAATGTCCGAGTTTTATAATGTACCTCTGCCCACGTCTATGGTGGAAGCGCGCCCTTGATGCACTATACATTATTATTATATTATGATATATATATATATATATATATATATATACATACATAGGTATACCGACGTTTTTTATTCTCCGTGAGTAATACGCCACCGCCCATCGTTAACGACGATTTCGTAACTAAAATATTTATAACCTAAAAACTTTATGAGAAAAAACACAACTGTAGTGGAGTAATGCGTTAAATTGGTGTCGACAAAAGGGGATAAAAAGATTATTCTGATCCCTTCCCCCTATATATTATAATAATCACAGCAAAATTTAACATATAAATGAACGAATTATCATATTGTCTTTATTGACAACGACGAGTCTACCGTCAATCAACATTATGATGGCGATGACGATTATCGTTAAATCGTAAAATTTATGCAACATTAATAATATTGCTCTCGTGCATAATAATTACATATAAATTCGAGCCGGCACTACTACGTAAAGGGTCATACATCGTACGGATTTGAATACCGTGTAGTTTTGATCAAAATCTTGTTAACAAAAATGTTTAAACACAAATTCATTAAAAATTTTAATTTTTTTTTTTTTTTTTTTTTTTTTTGTATTTGTAAATTTAAATTTATTGAAGAATTTGATTAGTGGAAAAGTTTCTAACGTTTTTGCGCTCAGGTAAAAGTCTCCTTAATATCCGACTATATACATTCAAAGATAACGGTTAAACTGCTGCTGGATTCTATATAAAGACTGAAAATTTCGAGGAGAGGTATATTATAATAGGAGAAGGAAAGAAAGAAAGAATAAGACGTCCGAGTGCGCGATTTGTGTCCTGGGTGTGACCTGAACTTGTAATGGTAATAATTCACAGGATAATGTTATGTACATGTAAATTCAAAACGAGACTATACGATGTTTACCCCGTCCCCTCTACCTGATTCACCGTCATCAACAACCCCTTCACCTTTGCATGCCCGCCGTGGTTTGCGTATATTAATATGCATTTTATTCTTTTTCCGTTTACACGCATAGAATCGCGCCAGATATACATGGCGGCGACAATATCGAACGCACAGGGTATAAAAGGTGCGCATACAAACACCGTTGTTGTCGTGTGTATAATAATGTATGAAAAAAAACACTATAGTCGTGTATGCTAATTCCCTAGGCCACGAACATTATTTCCGTTTAGCCGGCGGAATGTCAGACCCGATTTAATTGACCTTTAACGAAGCAAGCGACGCGGCAGTGGGGACCCAATCAATTTTCAAAATGCCACGTATATAAAATAAGCCTATATTTCCTAATTCCTATCTCAGCTTATCTTTAGTTTTCTTCTTCCATTTTGTTCTCTTCAAACTCTTCAAACGTGGTAACATTTAATCTCGACCGCCGATGTGGCTGTTTCTCACGGTCCAGATAAATCCTCGAAACAATATTTGTGGTATAATCTCGTCTTAAAAGTGCTGACTAATCTTTCCTCGCAAACGAGACAGTAAACGCGGCAGCTTAAAAACTGTAATCAGCACAAATTACCGTAAAAACACGTAGGCGAAGAAAACTATATTTTTGATACGATTTAACAGTATATCTGCGACTTATTCTTTAGATTTTTGAACATTAAAAATATTACATTATATTAAGCGTTACCAATCAACTAAACAATGTAAAAAGTAATTATTGTATTCAATATATGAGTTAAAATTTAAAAACAAAATATGGTAGCGAAACGTGTGAAAATCATTATCAAATCGTATACCTATATAGCAGTAATATTTCTATTATTCAATTGGTCAATTATTATTTAAGACGATACCATGCAATCTTTTTATGTTTATCATTAAATTTATGTCCATCATGTCATAAAATGCGAAATATACATACTCCTCAATCAATATAAATATGTTCTAGTTAATAAAGTACATTAGAGGTTTATTAAATAATAATTATCGAATTTAAAAATAGTATATATATATATATATATATATATATCTGTTACCTATTTAAAAAAAAATCAAAAGATATAGTTACCATAATGTGTTATAGTATTTTTAACACTATTACATCTCATTGTATTTAATAACATAAAAATATACGCGTAAAGAAAAAACAAAAATTATAATAGATCAAAGTTAACATTCTTTAAATGTTTTAATATATATATATATATATACAGTCTACTACAGTTTGCAGTGCAATGATCCACAACGAACGATTGGACACTTAATAATATCACCATAACCATCATAAATATTTAAACAACAGTGTGAGAGGACAAGATCATATTTTATCATTAACGTCATTCAATAAAATTTAATTAGAAAGCTATTAACAAGGACTTGGATTGCCTACCTATGTTATTAAAAACAATATAATGATTATAGCTACTCAAATATGATACAATTATTTGTTTTGATTTTTAAGTATCAAACAATTTGATTACTATAAAACTATTATTACATACTTGATATTTTTGTCGTTTCATAAAATTCCAAATCGTGTTATAAAATTATTCACATTGCCGTAAAAACATATGCGTATATATATATATATATATATATATATAATTTACATAATATTATGTTATACATTTCAGTTTTCTATCTGGGTAATCAATTATACATGATAAGTTTTATATTTTGATAGCATCATAGTAAGTATACAAAAGGGGTGGATCCAGGAGGGAGGGTTGACATGAGTGACTTTTATGGTTTTCAATGAGTAAACGATAAATTTAATGATTGCTTGTCCGAAATTTAAAATGGATAAACGAGAACATTAAACGGGTTTATCACAAAAACGACCACTTAAAAATTGTCAGACCCTCTATAAAATCGACAATTAAAAAACGTGTTGAATACATTTAATAAAAAAAACAATGTGTACCATCCCTAAAAATAAGAAACATCATTAAAAATTACTGTAAATCGGATAATTAATTTTTTGTAACTATAAACATAATATGTTTATATTTTATGTACTCGTACACGATTACATCGAAAGTGGATATTCACATCATAAATCTTCTAATATATTATAATTAGCATAGGTATACAATTATGTTGCCATGGACAATAATTTTAATTTTTACCTTGTATACATGCCAATTCGCTGGAGCGAATTGTTTTAAATAAAATTTTTTTACGATTTTCATTTAGTTTCACGGTATATAAATTATATTATTTAGGCATATAATAGATATTCATATGAATAGTCACCGAAACAGGTTTTCTTGATACACATTGAATATTATATAACGAAATAAAAATTACGTGAGTGGGCAATGGCACGAAGCAAGGAAATAATTTTTCGAAAACGTGTGAAAACCACGCACTTTCTTACGTGAAATCTGCGACGCTATATTTTATTAGGACTGGCCGTGCATCCTTTCGACGAAAATTTGTTTTAATTTTAATGAATTCATGTGGTGGTCTATCGTATAATTGTTTTCGACCGAATTTATCGCTTTAATAATGATTTTCAAGTCCATTATAAATATCTCGTTCGGTGCACAAAAACCGTCTAAAAATTTGATAAAAAGTATAAACTAACGAAACTAGACTAAAAATCCAATATACATCTTACACGACGATTATTATAGGTACGAGTATTTGGTATATATTATAGAGACAAGTTATAATAATACATCTGATATTATATAACACGTGATGCGTATACCAACGACGGCGATTATTATTATTCCATTGTATAATTTAAAATATTGTAATAACTGTCCTCAAAAGTGGCTCTATATATCGGCCGTACGTTGTAATTGACATTAGAATAAAATGCACATCGGCGTTGACGGGCCGTTATTGACGGTTATTTTATAATGCCCGTGAATGTAGGAGGAAGTAATTTACTACGCTCGTTTCGTATACACGCGCACGCACATTATATTCTTAATCGTAGTAATAATTCGTTATTTACACACATCGAACAAATTGTATATTATAAGTTATAACAACCGATGTAAAATAGAATGTACCATATAGATTTTATATAGGTACATAATAATATAAATACATAATAATCGTCGCGTGTGTCCAGATTTAAAAAAAAATAAATAAAAAATAAAAAATACAGTATTACAATAAATGCAAACGCTGTAAAGTGGTATAACATTGCAAATGTTACAAAAAAAAGATAGTGATCGTGTGATCGTGTTTAGGGTGATTATAGGGAGGATTTTTTTTCTTCAAAATTAACATTCCTCCTTATAGATGTTTTAATGCATAAGAAAATTAAATAATTATACGACTAATTTGATACGCCTATATATATATACATATAAAGCGTTGGCGAAAAAATAGAATATTTCGGATGCATTTCTAAAATTTTAGAAAATACACAAAAATCACTGAATTTTCCAAGTTTTGTAGTTTTTTTGTACTTCATTAATTTAATATTTTGTGTATAGATTTGAGTGTAAACGTCCGCTTCTTTAGAAATGTACGGCAAGTTATTGACAATTATATATTATATATATATATATATATATATAGGTAATGCGACTAATACTCGGTCGCATATAATATGTACTACAGATCATGTGAATACAGATAGATCACTCGGTCCGAAAACAATAGATCGTCGAATACCGTCTTCTGATAGGCTCCACAGTTATCAGTGTAGTTACATACAACTTTATAAATTATTTTGCTAATATACAATATTATTGTATAAATAATTCATAATTTTTAACGTTATCATAATAGATAATAATAAAACAACACAGATTTCAGTTTGTCTCACGGGAATAGAGTTATAATTTATGGTATATATATATATCGTAGTCACATTGATTCCTGTGGAGTTATCAGAGTTATCAGTGGCTAAATGACGTCATCGTTTTTGTTTACATCGTGAGTGATCTACCTGTATTCATATAATCTGTGTGGGTACTGTAATGACGAACGTGATGTCATTAATACTATTAAAAACATAACTATATTCACTGCATGGGTGCTCTGGGGCCGCAGCACCATTGAAAAAATTGAATTTGACAAACCGTGTTTACGGAATAATATATCTGAGATTTGAAAACATTGTTAATAATGATATGATAATGATAATGATATAAATATTGTGACATTGCGGCAGTGGCTGCACTGACTATAACTTATCATACTTCTTACTTCTTGTGATACAGACTTTTTTTTTTATCAAAATAATTTTGTTTTGCAATTTACATTTAAAAAGTTTAAAATTTTTGTAATTTTGTATACCTATAGTTATTTTATAATTTTATATTTTCTTAAAATGAATAAATAAAAGACATTATTAGATTATTTTGGTTACTTTCCATCGATCTATCAATTGTTGCTAACCGATTTATTTAATAGAACAAAAGTGAGACGGAATACATTTTCTTCTAATTAATGTGATGTTATTAAAATGAAAAGTAAATTAATATTATTTCGTGTTATATTGTAGATGGCACTTATTTTCATCGTATTTTACATATTTGAACCGGTTTAAACTAGGACTTCGTGTGACAAAAAATCTGAGGGGGGGGGGAACCGTTATCAATGAAAAATGTTGAGCGTTTTGCAAAAAAAAAAATTTAAGAGGAGATGGTTAAAAATGTGGACATTACCTGACCTAACCCAACTTTCCTGCGTCTCCCTACATATATAGGTACCTACTCTTCAACGAGATATTGAAATTATTATTTTGAAGGGCGAGAGAGTGTAGGCCAAAAAAAAGTAGTAAGTTCCGCGGCCACCCGTTGACATTTTCAAAATCGGGCGCCTATACGCCCACGTTCGTTTAAAACACAATTATATACAACCCATAGATGAGTGATGAAATTTGAAAATGGCGTGGTACACAGGATGCGCGGATGCTTACGGGGGTGAACGGGAGCTCAGGTATTGTCTTTCGGTGGGGGGGGGGAGGGGGTCGGAGGCGGTGGTCCATGGACACGCGGGGGGCGATCTTCGCATCCCTTGGACGACGACAGTACACGTACGCCACGATATGCGTATAAGACTGACGGGCATTCTGCTGTGCACACATTGCACGCGACGAAATTCCAAGCACGTTTGTTGCTTACTCGCGGCGAGCGCGGCAGATGACACGCTTTTAATTGGACTTGCCAGGGCACGCCCACCGTATATACACGCTGCCGTCGGCGATAGTGCGACTACGCACGCACGCACACGTAATGTCCGACCAGAAAAAAATAAAAATAAAAATGAAAATAAAAAAACAAATCCTACGGCTTCCCGTCCGTCAAACGATCGCGATGATATATACGCGCCATTTTACCGATCGAATTACTCTCTCTCTCGATCCACCTCCTACACATTATATATTATAATATATATATATATATATATATATATATATATATATATTATAATATATATGTTCTTATTTCTCCCCCCGCGGTTTTTTTTATAATACCGTCATCGGCCGTTACCCCTTCGAAAATCCGATATTTCTTTTTTACTCCTCTGCCACGAGTACTTCTATACACGTACACGTATTATACATTATTATACCGCTGCACTATGTATGCACGTCGTTATTACGATAATATATCCTGCGGAGTTTCACGGCGGCAAGGGCGGTCGCCCGGTGTTATGGATGTACAGGGTGTAAGGAAATTCGTAATATGGTGGGCACCAATGGCCACTGACACAATATTGAAATACATACCTTACACCCGGATCGAATATAAATGATCATGGTAGTATGCCCGACGACATTTAGATAAGGGTGTACCTAATAATGCTAACAAGTCAAAACGTATATCGCACGATCGAAATAATACGGTAGAACACGCATGAATGCGAAAATGCACCATAGACGGAAAATAAAACGGAGAGAAATTAATGACGATCGAGAATAAATGTATAAATAATATGGCCCGGTGTTGAGAGGACGCTATATATACCGTCCATTTTTAAGGGGTTCTGTGTAGGCAATTTTAAAAATAGTTTTTTGAATAATGAAAATTCGACAGCTAAAAAATGTTAAAATACATTTTAAAATGAGTTTTATTGTTGTGTGATCATGCCATTTGCTCAAAAACTACTTGTAGCTTTTTTGATCAAAAATTATTATCATAAAAGAGAAATAATTACACTAAATAAAAGATGAGACCGAGAATAGATTTTTTGCTGGATAAGTATATTTAAACATTTAAAATTAGTGATTAAAAACGTCAAATTTCCAAATTTTTTAATTTAAACTTTTTTTTACCATAAAAACTCTATGTAAATATTCTCATCTATCATATTATGTTTACATTTTGAATCTACGATAACTTGGAGAGGAATGGTATTTAGAAAGCGAAAACGTGATTTAATGACGTTAAAACACACGTATAGCGTCCTCTAATACGGAGAAGGCATAACAGACGGATGTAACAGATGCGTATCAAACCCTATTATAGATCAATCATAATATCTGAAGATGATGTGGGATGGCCATGCGTGCCGTTTGTGCATCTTTAAGTAAAGAATTATATAGAGAAATTAAATGCGGGAAGATCTAGAGATGGCTAAAGGCAAATTAATAGGCAGGATTAATTTTGATCTTGGGAAATGCGCTCAAAAAGCAAAAACAGTGACGATAGAGATAGATTGAAAGAGGTATAATATAGTAGTTGAGGTTATAGAACTTACACACAGATATATATATATGCATTAAATATCTAGAGTAAATTTAGAGAAAAAGAAAAAGTGTGGACTAACTGACTATAACTCATATTTACAAATATAGGAATCATAGAGATGCTCGCCGTTTTTGTAACACAGATTTCCGACCACCCTATACACACAGGTGTTGTGGGTGAACACGAAAAACACATATTATACTATACAGGCGAAACGCAAGCAATACGATATATTATTATTCGAGGGGAAAATGCGTGTATACGAAAGGAAAAAATAATAACTTAATCCGATCTCGCGTGCGTGCGCGAGGATGGCGGCGGACTTGATGGCGAGAGCGGATAGTATATATGTACTATGTAATATTATGTAGTGGGACGTCAAGTGGACTCGACGGACCGAAATCGAAGTCTTTCCGCTCCATACACACACACGCCAAAGTGTACAACAGCGTAAAATAAAATAAAGAAAATCAGCGATGTGAATCGGAATTATAATAATAATAATATCGAGGCTTATAATATAGCAACTGACACAGCCACTGTTGTGTTTCACTGTACGAATTTATCATAAATTTATCGTATATAAAAGCGCAGCGGTCGATATGGAAAAACGATAATTTGTACGGGTAATATATATACACCCACGTAATATCGTTTAAATACGTACGCCCGAATTTGTCGCCTACTCGATCGTTTTATACTGCACGACGACGATGTTCTGAACCGTAAAACTTGTTTCCGACAAAGTTTCCAAAACCCTTTATACAAGTTTTAGTAAGAGGGGACACCACGCAAAGACCCTGCGCTCTGTACTCAAGCGTCCGAAAAATATGGCGAGGCAAAAGTGTTTTGAAACTAATTGACAGGATATAGCGGGGAGAACGACGGCGTGAACATCAATACATCTGGATGGCCGTTAATTAATTTTGTAATTATTACATTTTCTAGAGAAATGTGCAATTATTTTTGACAGTTAGTTGATATCTCTTTAGTGTGTATAATATAGATTGTTGTACCGTCGGGGACGTTGAAAACGAAACGATTCTCTTACGAATACTTTTAGATATCATTTTAAAAGTTTATAAAAATAAATAACGTTTTCGCATTGGTTCAATAGAGATTTTCAAACAATCAAATCTAAAATAATAAACAGATAAAAGAAAAAGAGGTTTTATGTGGAAATAATACCTAAAATCCGTTTTGATCTTCATATAATATATAGATACATATATTTATATGAACAATGAAGTGGTATTAAACGATTAAAGAAAGTCGATCTATCGTTATCCTGCACAAACGGGAGACGATGTTGGATATATAGAAAAAAAGCCAATGTTTTCACCCTCAATGCGTATATATATATATAGAAGCTTCTTTGTCTATAAATTGAGGTTTTTCTGTGCAGGAAAATAAAGGTGGTCCATCCGATATATCAAATAGTGTTATATTCCTAGGGCGGACATATGGTTTTTCATACTGCAAGGAGGGGTAGATCGTACGAGAAGATTACCAAAGTACCATACACACCATCGGGGCCTGATCATAAGTTTCGATCGAAGAGTAGGGGTGCGGAATCGAGAAATCCATTAGACTCACCGCCGCCGCTGACGACGTCAAGAGACCCGACCGTTTTAATCCGTTACATATGTTGTCAGAGGCATTTTTATCGTCATCCATAAAAACAAATAAGAAAACGCACGCACGCACACACACTCATTCTCAATAACTCGGTTTCTGCCCCGTCTGGATCGGCAATGACGACGCACAGTCCGGTCCATTTAACATCAAAACACCATATAATTCCGTCGTAGATTTTTATGATAAAGATTTTATCTAGTGGAAAAATACGCTAGTGATATTTATACTATAACGTCATGTAAAACTATTTTTCCTTTTACCTCTCCGCTCTCTCTCTCTCTTCCTTTCCGCCACACGTACTACCCCGAGAAAATATACTATACGCACGTATATACGAATAGATTATTACATTATGTAGACTCACCCCTGCCGCGTTGGCGTCCGGTCCGTATGGATATGTTGTCCATCGTAAACTGGGCTCGATCGTAGTATCCAAAAGTACAACTGAAATGAAATATAAACAAAACATTATATTAGACATTATTTCATATGTTTGGTCACAAAATAATATAGCATCATTAACCATATATACCACACATATTATGTAGTAGGTTGTTTGCAATGTCGAAACTTTAATCTTAGAACGGTTCGAACAAAAACAACAAAATCTAATGTCGTCCGACGTACGTTAATAAACTTGTTAATAATGTTTATTTTCACAAGTACGGAGGGGAAGCTATATTATTAATACGGTTCTCCGTTATTATTGCGTTGTAGAGGTCGGAATTATAGTTACTGGTTTATTTTACACGCGATTTTATCGCATGCGACCGCGATACGATTTATTAAACTAATTAAATCGCAATTTGTGCGATAAAACCCCATTTCCATTGAAAGGCATACACACAGGGTACCTACATACAATGTGTCTCCCGTACACGTAGGTACATATTATATAATATGTGTGTGTGTGTGTGTGTGTGTGTCCATATAAAATCGTCGTAAATTCACGTGATATTTTATAGGGTGGACGACTCAGTCGAATTTGTCCCCGCGTACCCATACATACATATAACAAGGTAAAACGGTGGAAAGGGCCGCGAAGATATATAATAAGGAGAGGTGTGCACCGAGGGATTGGCGAACATAAATTTTACCGGCGTGGTACCTATACAAACGACTGTATACGAGAGTTTCTCATTTGTTCAATTGGCCCCCCCTGTCCGCCCTTTTGCGTGTTAATACCCCCCGGAAAACTCGTGCCGTCCGTACACACACATATATATATATACTCTCCCTTTACCAATCAACCCGTCACACTGCAGTCTACTGTGTGTATATATATATATATATACATATATATATATATATATATATATATATTGGATACGAAAAAGGGACACGTAATCTGTTTACTCCCTCACGGTGCCATTTATATTAATTAAATTCCCACGAGCAAAACCAATATAATATAGACGTATACATAAGTATGTATATATATACACTATATTATACAGAGTGTATGGTTTATACACGTAATATATATTCTTTTTCTGGGGAAAATCGACTTTTAATACGCTTATCTCAGAGGTCTGGACGTGTGTGGGTGGAAGGGGAGGTGCTGATAAGGAATGTGTGCGGGCAAGGGGCCTTAATGAAGTTGTACACTCCGGGCGGGGCACACTGTAATTAGTCACCGCTTACTACCAACCTCCCCCCCCCACACACACGTACACGAAATCCGACTACTTAACAGGCGTCTCACACGCGAATAGAACATTAAAAATATTAGGTACCTAAAAAAAAAAAAAAAAAAGAGGGAAATAAATACAATAAATAAAAATAACAATTTATATATATATATATAACGTGCTCGCCGAGAAGGTTGGAAAAACTGCTTCGAGACATGTCAAATGACTCTATAATGATATTATCGTCGTAGCGATCGGATATTTTTTTACGCGTACCTACTCGTATTATGGAGAAGACTTAGAGTGCCCGCGAGAGGGCTTTTCGGACCGTAGAAAGGGCACTCCCCATATATATATATATAATGCACGCACCGCCATGTGATTATATTGTTTCCGGCCATTTTTGTTCGCGAACTCTTGATTGGTTGCTAAATACAAAAAAGCGCGCGCACTGCACACACAACTGTTTTCACGTGCACACGCTAATTTCGCCGAGTGCACTATAACCCTTCCTGTTTACTCGTTTTATAGGGCTGCGTATTATATTATATAGTTCCTAATAACATGCACAGATTTGGCACAATAGATAAGAAAGAACAATGAGCTTTTCTTTTTTAATCATACACGTCAGCTAGGAATCTTTTGTTTTCGTAGCTTGATGCGAATACAAATGCATAGAAATATTATGTTTTTCCAATGACTTATTTGGCCGAGTGCGGAATATCTTAAAGTTTACTGATCCCATACATCCCATTAGTCTACATTTTTTTTTTTTTTTTTTTTTTTTGTTTAAATCAATATAATATAAATATTATATTATAAATATATAAATATCCATATCCAGAAATTTGTTTTGAAATTCATACCTACTTAATGGTGTAGTATTTTAATTTGAAAAATAATTTTGTTTACAGTAGATATAATGTAAATCGGAAATTGTAAAGGAAAAAGGTCTTAAGACTATTATTAAAAGACAGGTAATTAATTAATAATAATCATTGTACTATGTTAAAAAATAAATTACTTGGATTACGAATACATATGTAGGTATGCGTAATGTAATGCAATTTACGTAACTCAAAATTACATTTAGTTTTTGTGTACATATTTTATTATTTGCATTTTAATTTTTTTACCATCAACAACGGCCGTAATTTTTATTGCACACATCATATGTCATCATAAACAGGATTAATTATTGTTATGAATATAAGCGAGTTCCAGATATCGCTGTGGGCGAATTGTATTTTACAACGTATTCTTATATACTTCTTCTTAACTTTACATCCTTTATTATAATTATTTTCGTTGGATGAAATTTCATATTGTATTGTAAAACATCGCAATCGCGTTAAAATTAATTATTATAGGTGTCTAATAATAATAATAAAAGTGATTAAAAAAAAAGAGTGTATACATAAAGATTAAAATCAAGAATTACCCGAGGACGGGTCCAACGAGATAGAAATACAACTAATAAATAACACCAACTAAGAAGAATATCAACGATGTGGTCAATATGTATAGATGTTGTCTCCGGAGTCTATAATAGGTAATATGTACGAAATACTATACAAAAAATCTCCAAGCCCCGGTCCAAAGATTAATTTTCATTTAATGGCCGGTTGTTCATATAAGAGATTAATTTCAAACTTCAATGATATTAAAAGGGCACCCTTGAGATGTGACCAAACATACATTATTTGTATTATAAATAAAACGATATCCACTTTACAGCGTATACCCAAAGGTATATGTTTTGAACAAAAATGACAATTTTTTATGGCTTTTATCCAGGGACCAATTATTTGAAATTAAACCCCTCGATTTTAAGGGTATGAGATTAAAAAAATTAAATCTTCTTGCTTGTACATTGTACATCCTCCAATATATATATATATATGTATATATACACACGACGTTCTGTTCGGATATTCGTCGAAGTACCACAAGCTAATTCTGTTGGCCGTTTGCGGAAAAAAGAAGAGTGACAGCAGTGGGTGTGAAAGAGGTAAAGAGAAAATAAGAATAGTAAAAAGTCGTCGTCGCTGTAAATTATCGAATTTTACAGGTCGCTAGTGGCGGAGGGTCGTATAATATGTAAATGTGTTCCAGCAGACCTAATTGACCTTTATGTACGTGAATCTAGATATTTCTGGGTGTAGGTAATATATTAGTAAGTATATAATATTTATAATTACGTTATTAATTTCTATGGTCATGAAATGAAATAAGAAAACCGTGTTACCCTCTGACGAGAAATGCCATGCCATAGCGACGACTGGTTGTAAAATTATAATTAAACGGACAACGCGCACGATATACATCATTAAAGATTATTCGTCTGGCGGTATTTATTTTTATTACACGCCCAATGAAGTACACAATTTTATTAGGAGATAGATACAATAAAAAAAACCCACAGTTCAATTAATATTTTTTTTCGCCAATGATTGTTGTTGTTGTGTAGGAGAGAAAAGTCAAATCGTAAAATGAGTCGAACGAATAAAATACACTGTGTGTTGTTTTATTGCTATATTTATTATATCTATACCAATACACTCGGCCCGAGCCAAACGACGGACATTTTTATCTAGAAAAAAAAATGGCCATTCTTGAACGTTTTTTTAGAAACGTCCAATATAATGTAGTATATAGTGGCAAATGTTATTATTACAGACTTTTATAAAACGAGAAATACAACATTTAATATTTTATTTTTCAACATCTCACAATCGCATGTTTCAGAATCTATTTTAAAATCATAAACCTACTGATATACCTATACAATGTACAAAAAAAATCTTTATATAAAACTGCGAAAATAAATATAAAAATGAAAAAACTTTCATTTGATTGCAGTCGTAATGAAAAATACATATAATATACCTATGTGCAACACGCAAAACTATAAACATACGTAACAGGATATAAAATATAAAAATAATATATTTGGAGACAAAGTCTCCGTCATGTTATAAAAAATTATTACCATAGTTGTATATAGACAAAACAGAGTTCAATTTTCAAAAATTGGATTTTGTTTAAATACATTTGAGGGTATGAGCTGGATAATAATTCAAGTCCCCTCATATTTAACTAGATCGTCTGCAGTGTACGTGTACATTAAATATGTACCTATACATGTTACAGACAAAATACAAATTTAGTTAAAAATAGTTTTAATATATTCGATTATCTGACAATTATTTCACTTATTTATGAAGACGAAAAATCGCACATCATAATAGATGTATATTCTATAGAATCTGGATAAAACATATACCTATTATATTATTGTCAAATCAATCATTATAACTACTGTCAAATCTTGTTACTGCAACTATTTTACACAATAATGACTCTATATTTCAATCAAAGTGCAATTTGAATAGAATATTCAACACAAGTGAAATGTATTCAAACTTACTGATTTTATACGTGAAAGATAATTTTATATTATACATACAATTAAAAGTTTTTTTTTTATCATAATGTAAAAATTCTGTATCCAATCTTTTTTTTGTTTTTATAAATGAGTGATATATAACAGCTATACCTATATTTTAAACATATATTAACGAAAAATCCTAAATAGTTTTTTTTTATCCTTCGAATAAGCCTATAGGGATAAAATTACTGTTATATAGGAATCGGATGTATACGTCACTCTATGAATTTCACTTTACAGTGCCGGATATGTGTTAATGATGTATATACCACTGAGTTTTAATAATTACCTTTTCTAACCCCTTTTCTCTGTAACAATATAAATGTATAACAAATAACAAACACATAAAACTCTATCCATAAAATATCTCAGTATAAAAATTGTTTTTGCAATTTATACATTTAACATAAATATTAATATAATAGTTTCTAAATGTAATTTTTTTGAATTTTTGATCAAATATTTTTGTTGTATTTCATTAATATTATATTAAAAGCTTTTTCTAATAATAAAATAAAATAAAATAAAATGAAAATTAACTTTCACTAATAAAACCAATTTCATTAAGAAAACCACATATGAAATTAAATCAACGAACCGCATAACACGTTTACACAGTTTAACCGACTTGCTAAAAGAAAAATGACGTTCAAAACTTTATTTGAAAAACTATTGTTTTGTTGTAATTTATTTCTCGGAAAATGTTTAAAGAAAGATTTCTATTAAAAAGTTTCCGTTTATTTTACAACTTTCATCGTAAGTTGTATAAATTAATATATTTTCTATCCATATATATACCTACTGTGTATACTTGTATATACAATTTCATAAATTTCTTCAATGCCCATAAATCATAATCCATTAGGAAATCAATTTCATAATCACGTTCCAAAAATAAAATTGCTGATGATTGTTGATAAATAATTTTTAAGAAACCTAGGTCTAAATTAAAAACTAATGAAATTTATATTTCTTCAATATTTAGTTAAATATAATATTATGGAAAGTTATTTTAAATACAAGAAAAGTAAACAAAGACGTACAATTTCCAAGTTAGAACTCGAACACTCCTAATTTTCTTGAGTGTTTTTTTTAGATGTGTTTACTTAAAGTTAATACATGATGTAGCTTATAATATATTGATAGACTACTGTGCCAACAATAGAATACTACGAGATATGAATAATTTTAATTTTTAAATAAATAATAATGATTATTGAGGAAAAGTAAATGGATTTATTCAAATTTTCTCATCTTTGATTTTATATTAGTATTGAATTAATTGCATCATATTTACAGTTATAAAATAGCTTAATAAGTTATATTTCCATTTAATTTATATAATTATTATTGTTTTATATCGATTTTCTGAAATTAAATTTAAAATTAAAAAAAAAACAAAAATGATCAATTAATATTGTTTAATTTGTTATTATTACATAATTAGGTATATATTTTTAAAGCATATTTAAAAAAAAAAATAAAAATTACCGTTTTTCTCCACCCAAATGTACTTACAATATTTTTTTTTGTTTATTTCACATTAAGTATTCGAGTATTATTAAAAAAATATATATCAATATAAAAGTATAGGTACTGATGACGTTGCCTGGGACCCATTTCATCGTTCTATTTTTCAAGCAATTATGTTTTTATTTATTACTTTATAGCATTCGTCGTTCGTATTTTCAAACAATTCTCACTGTTCTATTTATTGTTTAGGTACACATCTTTTGTTCATGTATATTTATTTATCAAAACATTTTTTTACGTATCCGAATATAACACTTGTTGTTTTATTCAAATTGTTTTGGTCTTTGGCCGTTAGATTATTTCGCATCACATACTAGCATAATTATGATGATACTTACTCGAAATTTGAAAAAAAAAAAAAAATATATATAATTGATAAAAGTAGGTATGTTAGGGTAAGAGGACAGTAAAAATAATAAATTTTTCAGAAATTTGTTCATCTACGTTCGTGTACGGGGATATAAATATGTATACCTACACGTTTTACACCAAGTTTCGGGTTTTAGCTTACGACTGCAATTAACTTTCAAAAGTCGAGTTTAAAAAATGATACGTCATATGTTAAGCCTGTCTCCGGTACTATATATACCATGATATTATACTTTTTATCGCCTCGATTTTTTTTTTCAATAAAAGCCCACGAAATCACTACACCAGCGTCCAGCTATACCGGGATCGCATCGCGTGTTTTCGCCCGGTCGTCGTGTGACGAGGGCGTCGAGGAATAAACAGACGGCTATACACGATAGTACAAGGTAGTCGTTATTAGCTGCAAAGGATTTTGCCGGAGCACGGAAACGCGTCTGTTGTCCGGACGTTCACAGGTTGTTGCACCGACTTCGGGGGCCAGTGCCAGTGACTAAACGTGTGGGGGCGCTATGTAGTATATACCCGAAGCAAGACTCTGCAGCTTCGACTGTTTTTCGTCGTTCCATACGATTTCATTATCTTCATATATGATAGACGTAAATCAAAATAATATTCTCGCCTCGAGTGCGTGAACGCGAGCACAAATACCTCGGCGCTCCATATTATAACCTGGTTATAGGTACCTATTAGGGCATGGGAAAAAACGGGGCTATACATTATTATATAGCAGGTACATACCTAACCTCTATATACGCTTCGTGTATGATGTATATAATATATATTATATATATATATATATATAATACGATATATATATATATATATATATAGTGTATATACAATATACATACATACGCACGTATAAAAACGTACTCGTGCGTGCTATGTATGTATAGGACGCGGATGAAGACGCGTGTCCGCCGCGAACAACGGTCGACTTGGGTTTTACCCGCACCCGCTAGACGTTCCGGTGAGCGCTGATGAGATGAGGCTATACGGTGTTCCCCGGAGAGACACATTCGTACGCCCCCGTCCCCGTCCCAACCGCGGCAACATCGGTGCAAGGGTCGTGTAAAGCTGGCCGATCGATCCGCCGCCGCCGCCACCGTCGTAAGCGCGCACTGTTGTTGTACCGGCGGCGGTTGTCGCCCTCCCGCGCCCGCCGTCGACAACAAATCTGCCGCCGCTGAACTTTACGCGAAAAACCTTATCCCCGTACGTTTTTACCTCCCGCCATCCGCCGCCGCCGCCGCGTGTCCGATTAAAACGTTTTTTTTTTTTTTGCCCCCTACATCACATTAGCCTTTCGTGTGCTCACTGCGAACGTCGACGCGCCGTTTTTCGAAACTCATCATCCCCGATTTTGCACTGAACCCTCCTCCCCCCCCCCAAAAAAAAAACACTTTCGCGTACTTACCACCAGTGTACTTACACGCGTAATTATCGGTCTCGTCGAATTATCATCACAGAATTTTCATAATATATTATATAATGTTACGGTCAAAATCAGTTTTCACTAGTATTATTACAAATATATATATATATATACTATAGGCAGTACCTGGGAGGAGGGGGACGAAACGGGACACTTGTTCAGGCCGCTATTTCGGCGGGGCCCAACAAATTTCCACTTTTGAAACTCAACCGCTTGCCAGAGCGGTTATGAAAATTGAAGAATGACTTTTCTTTTTTTGCTTTTTAAAAATATTACAATTAATTATTTTTGTCCCGGGCGCCAAATACTCTAGATCCGGTACTGATTATAGGTATACCTGTTCACTTTTGGTACCTATATGTATACACATATATATATATATATTATAACACTTTAACAGCTATAAAAATGATTAAAAAAAAAAAAAAGGTTGGATACAGAATTTTTACATAAAAGAATTTGGTTTGATTACACTTAATAATTCATTCGATGATACTAATATCTTGTGTCCAGATTTTATAGAGTACCTATTAAGATGTGCGGTTTGCCATCTTCTCATATATATACGTACTTATAAATTTATAAGTGAAATTTCATTATATTACAATATTAATTTGTTTCAAGATTATAGGTTAACTAGAGAATTATACTAAACAAATAGGTACCGTTAATTTCTTTGTGCAGCTTTGAATAAAACGTATATATAATATACTATAGCTATAGTTAAAAATATCGTACGTGTCGTATACATAATAATAATTCATACATCGCCTTTTTTTAAAATTCTAACTGAAATTTGACTAGAATGAGTGTAGTTCGACCCAAAATAATATTGCTTTTTGAACATTGCACAATAGAAACGAGTGGAACTGTGGAAGTGATATTATTATTGTTTGTATCTTTATAAGAGAATATGGTGATGAGAAATGTAGGGAACTTGAAAAAAGGGGGGGGGGTTAGACAGTAGAAGTGAATTTTATTAAAATGATATTTTTCTCCTCGACCTTGAACGCGATTCGTACTCGCAGATACAATGCTCACCACAGAATGACCGCTGCCGCGGTCTTTCGACTGTTTCTCGAGCACGTGCAGTGACGCGGACCTATGAACATATATATATATATATAGGGATGTATACTATACACCCAGGAGGTGGTGAATTGAAACCCTATCATTATCGTTCATCTGCTCCTCTTTTTCGTCTATTCCTCCACACACGTCGTAGGCTGATATCAAACTTTGTTCCACACGCGCACACACGCTTATATACGCATACAAATACAAAAATATACATATACATATAGTATATATATATATATATATACATATGTATTTACGCGCATATATAGTGATGGATTGAGCACCGTCGTCGGTCTAAAACGAATTTCTGCGGTTTTAATAAGTCGACACGTGTCGCTGACACCTGACCGGCGCGTATCAGAGAGGAGAGCACTGCAGGCACACATCATAGACATCCCGAAAAGTTATTAGTTTAATACCACACATATACAATATAATATTAAATACACGTCGTATATTTTGTGTACCCGTGTGTTTCGTCGCCCACTCGACGTCATCGTACTAGTGGTGTTTTTCAAATAAAATTTTTCGGGTAAATCACTCTCGCGAGCGTATAATAATAATATGTGTACGGCAGAAATGCCGTTACGTCCTATCGCTGCCGACGGTGTCGTCGTGTGAAAAAAATTAGTAAAGTAAAAAAAAAAAAAAAAAAAAATTACGTAGGCATTTATTTATTTTTATCGAATCACCGCCACCGGCCTAATGTTAATGAAATGTGACATGTTTACGGAGAGTCGAGCAATATATTAACGCAGCCACGGCGGAAAGTTATATGTAGTGGCGCGGGGACTCCGTACAGAAAGAGACGCAGCGCCGCCGATTTCGCTCATTATTTATTCCGTTTGTATGTTTGTAAACGTACAAGTAAAATTACATTTAAATCAAACTTGTTAATATGAACTTAGGTAACCAACGTACAAGTTTAATAGATTTTTATATTTTGTTATTTAAAAAAAAAAAAAAAAAAACCACTTAAAACACAAAAGGCGGCGATGTTCTCTTCAATATATGCGAGAACAAACAGAAGACGGAATAAGTGAAAAAAAAAAACATTATGATTACAGTCACCATTGAGACGAATTTCGAGGTAATCGTTTGATGTGTGTGTTTATTTTTTCGGTCAATCGTTTTACTTTTACAGGCGACGATTTTTTTTTATGATAGGAAGACGATAATTTTTTCCTTTGACGATGTCAGTTTCTCGCGAAATACACATTGTATACCTACACAATATTATAACAACAATGCGCCGTCCAGTTAACCGACGTTATTATAATATTATTCAATTATTGTTACAAAGTTTAATTTGCCTCGAGATTAGAAAACGTATATAATATAATATATTATATATAGAAGAAACGCAAACAACAATTTTATATAAAAACTTTGTACACATATATGTAACTTTGTATTATATATATATATATAGTTGAGAAACTGTTTCATCGAGATTATGTGGAATAGAAACGATTCTTATATTAAAATCATGAAAACGCGTTCAATATAGAAATATAATATGATGGCAAAAAACAAAATATACTCAGATGAAGTTCTTGACAAAACATTAGAGTTACACAAAACTCCGCGTTATTTTATAAGTACCTATATATTTATTATTTAAAGTATATATATATATGGGTGTATGATGAAAAAAAACTTTATATAAACACAACTATAAACGTTTTTTTTTGTTTTATATTGTAAAATTATTCGATTAGTATTTTACAGTGTTCATATATTCTATGAAATCCCGTATAGAAATACTTATATAATATATATTATATATTTACCGAATCGATCAATCTATACCACCTCCGCAGACTATATTGTGACGGTGTTCAAGTCTATACAATACAACAAGTTTTTCCTTTTAAAATCGTTGAAAAATATGAAAACAAAAATCCGAAAAACCGTTAACCTATCTGTTCTTTTTAGTAATTATACATATACGGATTATGATAATGATGCTGTTGCATATACATTTTTATTAGTTTTTGATAATTACCCGGTGTCTAGTCATATATAGGTATTAATTATAATATACATTCGTTTTTTTTTTTTTTTTTTTTTAATATTAATTTGGTAGAAGAGAAGAACTCATTTCAGTATATAATATTTGCCCGAGGCTTTGCAGATGTATGTATGGATCGGTCAGTAGCGGTGTGGCAGCGACCGCGACAGCAGCTGAACTTGACCTCTACCCAAGCTGTAGCGGAAGATACTACGGCCTCGACAGGCGTAACGCCACCATATCGGGTATCGGTTCCGCTGCCACTGCCAAGGGGATATGGGGTGTAAATCTTTGAAGAGGGTAAAAATACAAACAGTTGGCAGTGACGGCGGGGATATTCCCGTGGGAAATAATTGCAGAATCCTGCGAAATGGGCAAAGTGGCGAAAACAACAAATATTAATTAAGCTATTTATATTCATAGGAAATAATGAAATTTACGTTTAAATTCTAAAAACATTACATCTGTTGTTCTTTTTCGAATAATCAAAACGTGTCCGAATGAAAATTAGAAAATTACAATACGCGACCTACCATTATTATTTTTACTACGTGGCTTCCTCTCCGAATGTTGCTTAAGTATTTTGTATCTCACGATGCGTTTCCAGGTTTTGAGTTCCTTTTATAACAACTATTGTTTATATTGCGTATGAAAAAATATTATACTATTACTATTATGGCTTACACGAATATTTTAAAATGTTATCAGCTGGAACAACCAGGGCGCATTTAATTAAAAAAGTCCTGGGAGTCAAAACGCTCAAATACGTAACGTTTATTGTATATAGACGTTCAATTTCGAGGGTAGAAGTATTACACTAAAACGTATATAAGTATATATATATATACATACATATATATCATTCGTTGTTCAATGGTTTCTTTGTTGTGAATTATAGGGAGCCAAGTCTCGCGGAAACATTGAACATCTAATAAGATATTACAAAAAAAAAAAAAAAAGGCGTAAACATTCACAACGTATTTAAAATAAAATAATTTTTTAGTTAAATTGTGTATATATACCTAGCTACTTACACTTAAAAAATGTATAATACAATTCGTCGTTATGTCCATATTGGACAGAGAATGTGACTAAAAAAAAACGGACTGTTCAAATCATATATACATTATATGGTGAACAACAGCGTGGAATGAAAAAACAAAACAATATAATTTGTACAGATCAGAGCATATATATATATATATATATAGCAAGCAGCAGCATCAGCAACGCGGGAGTTAAAAATGCGTTATTTGTTGAAGCCTAACCTAGTGCGGGCTGCGCAGTGCGCTGTCCACAATGGGGAAAAAGGTACATTAGAAATAATAATGCATCGTCATATTATAATATATACGTAGTGTAAGCTATAGTCATGTCATGATCGTTCGACAAAATAATATTATTATCACCCGATGTGTTTTCCTTACAGTCGTGGCGTATTTGCGTTGCGCTCGAGATCAGTTAATGCGCATACATCATAATATACATACGAGCCGTGCATTATTATTACTATTCTCGTCGTGTATCGAGACCCGACCACTTTTCCACCCATATTAACTTCTGGGCATGCACAAATGCATTAAATAGGTAAATTTTCAAACAGAAAAAAAAAAACCGTAAAGGGGTAAATAATATATGTCATGTGCACAATGCACATACACACCGCACATACCACGATGATTTAATTGACGCTAACCGTTTGACACGCACGCACACTGCATAATAATGTATAATATATATATATATATATATATATACCAATACATAGGTAGGTATATATGTACACTGCTGCTGACACCTGCGACCGCACGTCGTTTTTATTTTTAACGAAATAATTAAATAATTACATTAAAAACCAAAATTACGCGTCTATAATAGAACGACGAGAACAATGTTGTTTAATATAATAACTCAATTTATAGGAGACGAGACACGGCGGATAATTTTTTTCATTATTATTCGGATACACAGGCCGTCGGTCGTTTCGGTGTGTAGGCGGCGATTACGTTATATTATTTATAATAGTACAAGTACACTTATATAGTATAATAAATGTATTATATTATAATGTGTATAGTATACACGATGGTGGACACCGTGAAAAATACGATTGACACGCTACCCTATACCGCAATCGCGGTGTATTTTACGAGAGAAAATCTCTTGTTCGTCTTTCGCTCGCGCGGTGGTCAAATGTAGATGAAGACGTCGGAGAACGCACTCGGTGCCGAAACGAATCATACCGGATAAACAATTATTATTATTATTGTTATTCCGAAACGAAATCGATGGTGGGAGGGATGAAGAATTCCATGACTAATTATTATTATTATTGTAAATGATAAAGACCCGTGCGCGATACTTATGGTCGTGCGTACGCTATATACATTGTACGCGTACAAGAAGTTGCGTGATTTTCACGTTAAAAATCATAAAAAAAAAAAAAATAATCAAATTAATACCCTACGATTCCGAGCTTGGAGCGAATACAAAAATCTTCTAGAAATTATCTATGCTAAACGACAATATATAAATATGTACTCAACTACGAATTTAATTATTTAATATTTTTCGATGCTTATATGAAATTAAATAATGACGCGATTTGTTTTATATAATATAGGTATGTATATTATTATTTTACCCGTTCAAGCATCACGTAAATTATATACATAAATTTTTTTTTTTAATGACCTAGTTTTTAAAAATATTAAAGAAGAAAATTTTCATGCAGTTTTTTAATCATCGATGGTGAAAATTAAAATGTGTACCACACACAATATGTGCGCATTCTATGCAAAAAATATTCTACTCGAATGCACTCAATTTTAAAAGCTGCATTTATTAATGATAACAATTACGTCATACGTGTAAAACATAATAAAAGCTAGGCGTAATATATGCAGTGTCTATTTAATATAACAATTCAATATATAGTATGCGCTAACGGCTCCATTGTTTTGATAATCAACAATTGAAATATGTATAGTAACACATTGGTAAAAATCAAAGGGAAAAATTAACAGTAACTATTTGGCAGTCAGCTGAATTATATGAAAACGTTAAATAGAGGAAAACATCGTTTTTTTGATATTCATATATTATATTAAAAACGATAAATGTATTCTTTGACGTGACCTGGGGTGACCTTTGATTCAAACGTCCGGGTTTTTCGTCGTTAATTACTTGTTGTCAGCATATTCGTACATATTATATACTATTATAATATAGAAGGGTCACGGCCCGTAAGGGGAAAAAAAATCTGAACTACTATTAATATACACGCGAACAGTCATCGATCAAAGGGATTCGTATCGCGTACACGCCGATGTGTATAAAAATAAAAAAATAAAAAAATGATAAAAAATACATTGGTTTGGAAATCAATATGGGGCGGCGCGGGTACAGGTACACACACCTAGTATTGTTGCAAACCACACATTGCTATAGTCGTCTTTTAGTTTATTTTTTATTTATTTTTTTTGTATGGCAACACAATCGTTTTATTATTTTCCCCTCCAATAAAACACTACCTATATTATATATATGTGTATATATATATATATATATTGCCGCCACAATAATATACATCTACAGGTGTAATTTTAGGTCTGCGAATTCCACAATCGTCGTTAAATAAACCGTATACGGACGATGTAAACGTATATTATGATTACACACATCGGGTCAGACGGGCATAATTCAGTTCGCGCGCGCCCGCCCGCAATCGTTGGGAAAAGATTCTCGGCGCGTTTCCCGTCACCGCGCCGCCAAAAAGGCGTTATCTTATCTCGCCGCCCTCTCACCCATCCGGACGGTATCGCTGCTATATAATATAATGTTATAATATGGTATAGTAATAGTATAGGTATATTATATATATCTTGTGAATGTTTGTAATGTACGTATGTATTCGGTGGCTTTGTGTGTGCGGTAGTAGTGCGCAAAGATAATATAATAACATCACAAACGCATATATGTAATGATATTATACGAATGGCATTTCACTTGTTGGCCAATCTGAGTCGTTTAATAATAGTAATCTCTGAATGTTTAATGATTATATTTTTAAAAAATTCCTCAACCGGTTCCGCAGTCTTACACCGTGGTCGTTCTGGTTTCGTTTCCACTGCTGCACACAATAATATCATGCACAGACATTGCAAGTTGAAGCCTATGTGCGGCGTGGATGCATATTATACAGTATACACGCATGGATATACTACTCGACAAATCCGTTACTTTTGGAAACGTAAAAAATACGATTCAACGAATTTCCAAATGGATTTCGAGAGTGTTCAGTATATATATATATATAGGTAGTCTGTATAGGATTGAATGTAAAATATGCAATTTTACCGAGTTCCTTCTCCATACACACGTGAAGGGCCGTTTTGTCACGTGTAGTACCTATATACTGACAAAAAAAATTCGGAAATATCCAGTTACACGCTTACCAGCAATAGGTGTAGGTATATACGATACATTATGATATATATATCCGAAGGATACCAGATGTTTTTGTGGTTGAGATTCGATTTCGTATATTATATACAACATACCTATTTCATCTTTCGCATTATACCTGCGTTCGATTTTAATACGTCTGAGAAATAAATGCGGACATATCTAACACACTATACAAGTCTCCGGCCATCTACACAATAATATCTATATTATTATATCATGTTTTGTTATGGATGATTTATTTTTAATACAAGTCCGTCATGCGGATAAAAAGAAAACTAGTCGTTTTATCCAACTGGTTTCGTTTATTTTATGTAGGTAATCATCGACGAGAAAACATAAAATATTTTTTTTACCAACTACGGACGTTGAAACTTTCGGGATGCGTTTGTTGCGTATTATATACGCTACGACCCTGGATATTACACTGTACGACGTACTAAACGTCCGATAGAATAATCAACGGCTGGAATATTATTTTATTCTCACGGGATTTACCCCTTTAAGCGTTGTGTATAATATCCGACGACGGCGCACACGATATACATACAAAATAATAATAATAATAATAATAATATTATGTACGATATTGTATACCACTATTAATAATGGTCATCCTGTGGTTATTTCACGTTCGACGGACAGCAGAAGCAGAAACGGCGGTCACGGCCCGGCCCCGAGGCGAATATTTTATACGGCAGTACATATTATGTGCGCATTAATTGCTCACGAGCAGAGTGTATACGCGTTTAGGTCAAAAAATATATATAAAAATAAAACGGAAATATAATTAGGTAAATATTATTATTATTCGGAGGGGGCCAATTAACCGACCGGAAAAAAAAAAAAAAAAAAAAAAAAAAAATAGGATAACGTTACTAATTATTAACCCGACGGTATATGTGTACAGCCACCCTGGCCTGTGAGCGCCAATTTGCGTACGTCTCTTTCTCCAAACATACACTGATTGTGTGTACGTACATATTAGGTATGCGTCCAACGGAAAATAAAAAAAAAAAAAACACACAGTAATAATATATTTTATTCGCTGTCATCGCGATTCCGGGACATTTGTTCCGAGGTGGCGTTTACAAATGGTCGGAAAGGAAACAGTCATTGTTCTCTTCTCGGCGGCTATATGGAATTTTATTTTTATACCTCATATATATATATATTTATATATAGGTGGTATAACACACATATAACACGCACAATGTATATATACATCAAAAGATACACACACACACACACACACACATATGTATATTATATATATTATATATGTGTATGTATATACACATCGTGTTAACTCGTTAATATTATTTTTACTAAAAGGGACCGGGAGTGACTGGCTTAATGAGACCTCAAGTTTGTGTTTGTGTGAGTATAATGTATATATATTTACGTATGTGTGTGTGTGTGTGTGTGTGTGTGTGTGTGTGGATAAACAGGGCGCGGATGGCTAATTTGTGTTTACGGCGTGTGAAGAGTTATTTCCAGAGGGACGCGAGATAAGAAATGGTGGAGAGGACGACTCCACCATATGTGTGTGGCGTTGCTCTGACAAATCCCATAAAAATGTGTGGTTTTTTTTCCGTATCTTTATATCGAATAATTGCAGTCAGATGTAACATACGTTTGTTTTAAGAACATTAATAATATAATACGTATATGTACGCGTGCATACACGCACAGCTATATACACGTTGATGGCAAAGGATAACCCGATAACGGATTAGTTGTCATCACATTGAATACAAATAGATTGCACTATATAGTTTGTTGTTGTTATTATTATTATTATTATTATTCTGGTTTTTTTTTTTTTTTTTTTTTTTACTTAGTGCAGGTATATATATTATAATACGAACGATCGTCGACATACCAATTTAAATTAAAATAATCTAACCGGAATGCCAATGAAGTGATTTATTTCTATAATATACTATCGTAAGATGATCATTTAAATCGTAATTAATTTAATTTTTCAGATCATAAACCCATGGACATTCCCGTTGTTCATAATTTATTATAGTTTTTTTTTTTTGTATACTTACTCTAATAAAAAAAAAAAAACAAATTAAAAGTCAGGATAAAGAGATTGCATAAACGGTATTACGGTATGCATGTGCTCATATACTCGTACTTATTATTTTCAAGGGCAAAGGAATTCGTTTAATGTTTACGTAACATAATCGTATATATGATTATTTGTTAATTTTATATAATTAGGTAAATTATATTAAAATAGAGAATCTACAGTGAATAATTTGGAATGCTGATGTTAAAAAAAAACAATATTTCTAGAACATTAAACATCACTGGTGGCTATACTGACGTCGGTTATTATACTGTAATTTTAACGAATAATTTTATGTTCAACTTATGGCATACAATAAATTCCTTTGCATTATTTATGACCTACATTTCGGATATTTTGGGTACCCAACTTTATCTTTTATATATATGCACAGCTTTGTAGTTATATTATATGTAAAGAACAGTCCAAACCACTGGTCATACCGCACCGCAAAAGCACATTATACATTTGCCATTAGTTGTGCACGGTACATTTGTTGATTTTTCAAGAGTAAATAATCTCTAGAAGATACTTTTCGATTCAAATACCTGAAACGTAACACAATTAGGTAACGTATTTACGATGCGTTTATACACCATTCAGAAGATCGTGCCGATTACAATAATAATTGTAAGTAATATTATAATAGTGCAAGATAAGGTGAAAATGTGGTTGACAATTATTTTCATAAATAATAGTATTTTTTAATATCCAATCTACGTCATTTCCCCCCATAATAGTTTTAACGTAATCAGTGATTACTAATCACCGATATATAGGAGTATGTAATTTAGATCATATAAATTAGATTGATATAACTAGTGATAATAAGTGAAGTTATCGTTTGCTATTTAGCCTATACCAGATCGTCTCAAATGACTTCAAATTAAAATATCAAAAATATTTAATTAGAGCTAAAGAATTATACCAAGTATTTTTCATAAATTACTAAATAAGTTGTATATAATCTAATTTAAGTTATGGAAGTATAGTGGTTTCATATGCTTATACAGCTATGCACATGCGTATTACGTAGAAAAACCTCTAGCAAATATCTTTTAAATGCTACGTTTAGAATCTATATATGTAATCTGTGGACGTAAAATGTGTCGTAAACAATAACAGGAAAAAAATATACAATTTCTGTTTAGATTATGCACCATGATATTAACCGCCACCGACGACGACTGCAATTATCACAGAAACCCGTCTTGCAGCGACTGAACGCATTATATTTAGAAATAAGTCTTGTGATAGTGTAGGCTGTGGGTATTTTGAACCGCATTCTCATTAGTGATCCTTCTCGGGCAGACGCCGAAAGCCCCAACGATATCTATCACCGATAATCTGTCCCAAGACCCAAAGTCATTACACACATACACTATATCAACCACCCATTTAGATAAGACTGCTAGTTATATTCTATATACAAACGAGAGAGATGGTAAAAGTAGTATAATATTCAGGTAAGGTGTTTTTTATTTTGTATGGATATTTTGCTCAATTTTGGAGATATTTTGAAAATAATAAAAGCAATAAAAGATACACTAAGTTTATAAATTCAATTTTTTTATCATCATTATCAATAGATAATATTAACTAACCAATATATATTATATTTAAATAGTATTCATCGTGTAATACTTCTATATCTATATATAAGTACCTATAGCTTTCGAGTGAAGTAGGTAATGTTAGTTTTACAATGGTGTTTGATAAATGTTGTCCGAAAACAATAAACGTGATAAAAATCTTTAGTAAGGGAACATCGAGGTGATTTTTATTTTATGGGGATATATTATTTTGTTTTTGGATTTTTTGATCCTACATTGATTATTTTGAAAAAAGAATCAAAATATCCACTAAACGGAACGAAAAATCCTGAGGGAATCAAAATGACTTAGAGGATCAATATACATACAATAGTAGGATACCTATATTGTATTCCTTTATTGTTTTTTTGGAAAAGGAACAAAAATCCTTTAAACGGAACAAATTGTCCACAGAACAAATATCTAATATTAAAAGTTATCGGACTACACAACTGTAATCTATCTAGTATCTTTATACGTATAATATAACCGCAATAATTGTATTTATGATAACAAATATAATACGGTTTTAGGTTTATAAACATAAGTTTAGATATCTTATATCCGTGTTATATCTATCCGTTAGTCTTATCGATACATTATCATAGTTACTATAATAGTCGCAGTTTACAACAAATATAAACCATGATGGTGTTGCATTCGTCGGCCATTTTCATTATACTCAGTGAATACTGAATCTAAATAATTCTACCACCACACCACAACGCATTTTATTTAAAATAATACAGCCATCCAACTCTTTATTCAAAAACCACCTGAATGTTTAAATTTCCTGGTATTTACAGTCCATCGTTTGAGAATATTGCAACAAATCTCTCGGTAGAGTGCAATATTATAACGGCACATTTTAGTTGGCCACGAGTATAGTTACATATAGTACTATATAACTATATAGTAGGTACGTATAGTTACGAGGGACAATGTTGATTCGATAATCGATTGTCCTTATATTTTTTTATGTATAATTTCTATACATTTTGTTACTAGGGAGATAGAAAACCGGAAATTTAGCACAATCGCCGAGTGGACTTTCCAAACTTGTTTGTTTTTGTTATTAATTATTATAGTTATTATAGTAATTAGATTGAGTTCAAGAAATAATGATTATTATTTTCATGATAACGTATTTTATCAATTTGCATAAGGACACATTTCAATCACGGACACGAAATAATATTATACATTATAATAGACTATTACAATTTACAAGCTAAAGTATATAATAACGAATAATGAATATTTTAACTTTCAAGAGAAAATAAAGATACAACGAATAAAAAATTGTCTGAAACATTGTTGGGAGGCTTGTGGTCTATGGACACTATAATACTATAATAATAATAAGTTGAGATCACTGTCATCGGATATTGATTGGATACATAGAGAAGTAAATGAAATGTCCTTGATATACGAGATCCGCGAGATATACGAGTTTATATATAGTTTTATAAACGTTTGCAGCATTGTATACTTGAACCACTTTACAGGTCAATATGTCAATATTTTCGAATATAGGTATTGGTTTATAGTTTATGCGTAAAAGTGGTATATATAGTAATGTGTAGTTTTTTATGTGGGATAAACCGTTTGTTAAATATTGTGCAATGTTACGACAAATGAAAGTAGTTTAATGTTCTTGCAGATTTAACGTAAAAACGGTAGTTTTTAAGAATGCTATAATATATTTTTCCGTATATGTAGGATATATAGGTATGACGTTTATTAATACGGTTTCGCAATGATTCTGTGGACTTTTGCAATGGGTCGTGCAAAATGTGCAGTATCGGAAAAACTATAAGTAGCTACATATAGGACTCGAGATAGCCGTAAACTATACAGTCGATGTCGTGTTAAAAAACAAAAATAAAACTTGAAAAATTCTATTCGCGTTGGCAATACAAGATCTAGGTAATGGCACGGATATACAATGTAGAAAAATACTTCCCAAGAGACAAAAACCATGCAATGTTTCATAAATTCTAAATATAGTAAGTCGGTATGACTCGAATGACCCAGAACGGGATGATGGTTTTCGTGGTGATCCCCTCCCCCCTCCCCCTAGGCCGATCGTTCAACGGTCTCGTCGTTGATTTCGTTGTGATGAACGCGTGGTGGAATTGTGTACGGATGCGAGTATAATATAAAAATATAAAAGAATACGTGGTGTAGAGGTATAATATAGTAAGTTTCGTACAGTAAAAGAAATCGTGTTCCGTATCCGGATGATAAAAAGAACAAAAACTCTTCGTGACGATATATGGTGACGGCTTTGCCCTAGTTTTAAATACACATCATTCTCATCTATTATAATATTGTCAGTAGTCAGTACTATTTTCAGTACTATTATTTTATTTATACAAAGTAGTATCTTTAAAATTTTATTGGGATAATCTCATGTTGTTGAGTGACATTAGTAACATATTTTGTGTTTTAGATTCTAAGCTGAATGACATATAAGATGAATCTTTTGTTTTGACAATGATGTTAATTTTCTTTCAGGAAACAACTTTAGAAGAAGTCTTATAGTAATATTGAGATAAAGACCTTTTTTTTTTTAGTAGAAAATGGGTTCTAGATTGTACTTTGAAATAGTTATTGTTCTATTTTTCAAGTAGTTTTTTTAAGCGCACCGAAAACAACAACTAATTAAAATTTCCGGGAACATTATCGTTAACAATCTTTAAAAGTATTAGGCTTTGTAAAACGACATTCATCTAAATTCAAAGATCTGACAAAATTTAAGGTACTCTTTGCGCTTTAGTTAGGTCTATCCTAGATTACGGAACACTCGTTTAGAGCCACTAAATACACTAAATCTGTTATTGATTTTATTGAACTTGTTCAAGTTCGCTTTCCTAAATACGTAGCTTTTAAATTCAATATTATTATTGAAGAGTACTAATCAGATCCCCTCTAAGCTAATTCAGCTAATGTCGATTAATATTCTTCTTTTCGCCGTTATGCGAAATTTTCGACTTGCGCTTAAACGCACTACTGAGCGCATATTATTTTTGCTGACCCAAAACATTTCTGCTGTGAATTTCTGATGGGTCACGAGGTTAATTTGATTTCTAAAGGCTTTTCAAGATCGACAAATGTTGTACACCCAGTGAAATGAATTTTATGATAAAATGATGATTGATGAATTATTGTTATCTATATTATGTTATAGATAGTTACGGCTATATAATTATGTATGTATAAGTATAGCGGTGGCGGAACCCGTGGGGCCACGCTCACCCAAACTAACGTTGTTTTATTACCTATATACGAGTAGATTATATCGTGTAGAAAAACGATATTTGAATTATTGTAAATATCGGTTTTTTTTCAGTGCCCGCATAAACGTTGGAATTCGACATAAAAAAAAAAAAAAAAAAAAAACACGAAATAGGTTTGCACATGACATCGCGAGAGTTCATGCAAACGAACACGTTATAACAGTATCTCGAGTTCAAGACACCTGGGGGGCTATTCTCGAAAACATTCGATAATTTGTCGCATGCGATATAAGTCATCGATTTTATCGATTGCGATAAACTTTAGTCGAATGCGGCTATTCTTGAATTGTATTCGATATATTTTTATCATTAATCGCATGCGATTAACTATCTCGCATGAACCATAGTGGTAACCATGGAGGTAACGTAAAATTACTACGAAATTAAGTGATAACATTTACCGGCAAGTGATAACGTTATGGTCGACTTACCGATTAAAATTATTTTTCTTGTAAAGCTTTTTATTTATAAATTCATAAAATATCGAGATCTAGGCCTACTTAAAATACTTAATTTATATCTTAATTTATTACTGGTTATGTGCTATTGTGACAATCCAATGCATTCACCATTTTGAAATTATAAACTATGTAAGTACCTATATCTATACTTATAATGGGTACTACATTGTATTATAGTTATTAGAATATATACCTATATTTTTAATTAAAATTAAATTTAGAAATTTTAAGTTTGTAATTTAATTGAAAAAAAATCGGACAGGACGGGTGTGGACCCGGCAGGTTTTTCATTTTGGGTAGATGCAAAAAAAAAATTTATTTATACTTTTTGTATATGTACTTATACGAATATAAGTACATATACAAAAGAATGAATAAATTTTTTCCTAATTGGGTATTTTAGTATGAGTATGTAAGAATTATGTATGGCCATAGAGAAATAAATTTCAATTAAATTTACCATAGAAAGAAATGAAAATAGATACCTAATATACATATGTATTATATACCTATATTTTGAATTAAATTTAAATTTAGAAATTTTAAGGTTGTAGTTTAATTGAAAAAAAATCGGACAAGACGGGTGTGGACCCCGCAGGTTTTTCAATTAGGATTGATGCATAAAAAATTTATTCATAACTTTATTAGTATAAGTACATATACCACCTACGACTAAAATCCCAACGACTATACTACCTATGATTATACTACCTACGACTATACCACCTATGACTATATTACTTATGACTACTACCTATGACTACACTACCTAGGGCTATACTACCTATGACTATATTACTTATAACTACTACCTATGACTACACTACTTATAACTATACTACCTGTGACTACACTACTTATGACTATACTATCTATGAATACACTACCTATTACTATAACACAAGATAAAAAGAAATTCAAATTAAATTTAATAATTTTAATTTACTGTTTGCAATTGCTGCTATTAATTTAAGAATCATCTTGTACATTTAAAACTATATTTATCCTTCTTTTAATAATTATATCAAGTCACGTGTTCCCATGTGTCAATGTCACATTATCACATATCTCACATGGTGATATGTCACAATGTGACATATTACACATATTTTCGTATAGTAAGTAATTTCAACTTATCTTAAAATATTAAAACTATATATTTCTTAAAAACATTTTTGAGACCGCCCATACTTTTACACAGGAAAAGATGAACACCCGAAACACCTCTTAAAAATATAAATTTAAATCAGAAAAGTTTACGTTGCATATAGCAACTATGTGGAGTTTATCGATGAAACTAATTTCGTCGGGATAACACGTAGAACGAAATTTTTTATACATTGCAAGTTTCGTTTTAGTAAGTTAAGCTACGTTCACAGAGTGATAGTAGCGCATATGAGTAGCTGTCACGATAGTATTCACTGTTAATCATTTACGTATATTTTATAGTTCATGATAGTTACTCTCGCACTATCAAACTTTCATGATAGCGTGATAGTGCCTATCAAGCCCTATATATTATACGTAAATAATATTGAGACACTACTATCATGATAGCTATTCTCATGCGCTACTTTCACCGTGTGAACGTGGCTTTAATATAATAGTTTGTTAATATATATGACTGTATTTCAATATGCAGCCACCGTGAACTTTGTAAGTCTCCGGTTTTACAGAATATCTATAAACATTAATTCATCTTTAAGTCGAAATACAATATTTAGCCTATCTTACACTCACCGGACTTATGGATACCGGTAATCTTTCAGTGTTCCTCGCCAATAATACGGTATTGAACCTCGGGTTAGTGGCATCCGAACGAGACTGCCGGTGGCCCGTAGACTCCGTACTAACCCCGAACGGATACCCTAACACCGAGGAACTTGTACCTAGCCAAGCTGGGCCTTAAATCACATATAAATTCATAATTCAAGACTAAATATTGTATTTCGACTTGTTTAAAGATATTCTGTAACTAATACAATTTATTGGAGACCATAAAGTTCACGTAGGCCACATATTGTAGTATAGCCATATTTAACAAACAATTATATTA
>JAIPRL010000376.1:77144-114876 GCA_025469235.1 Pemphigus obesinymphae
GTTTTCACGAGAATAATCGCGAAAAAAAAAAAAAAAAAAAAACGAAGATATTGCCGAGTCAAGTTGCCGCCAACGGTGTATACGAGTACATTTAATATCGATCACCGTCCTGCAGTTCAAGACTGCAACGGCTCAAAAATACATATTTTACTATCGATTTCGTTTTAGTACGACTTGAACATTATTTTATTCTAAAATCGTTGTACAATCATAATATTCGGTGTTCTATATTATATAGTCTACGCTCGAGTATTAAATATTTCATAAGTTGTACCATTACGCGTTGAGTTTCTGGCGAAACAAAATTCGGATACTCGTATTTAACATTTTGATGGTATTTAAACTTTCTTGAAAAAATTGATGAAGAAATTGCAAGAGTTTTCAATCGTGTCAATGGCTACACGCATATAAAAATATGATAGACAATTTTAGTCTCTAGTTTCTATGTATAAAATGTTGGTCGGAACCGGTTCACGCGAGTTGTTAAACTTTTGATCAAGCGGGTCTAAACTGGTCCAAAATAGGCCGTGTTTTTTCAAATGAAGTTCGAACGGAATCTTTCCAAATAAATAGTTTACGTATTTCGATGATGTTTGCAGTTTTGAGAAACACTGTACATGTATAGATCCCTATCGATAACCGAAGAATGTGATGAATCGTTCCAAAATCCAGGGTACCCTAATCACGTTTCAATTGTATATATCTCTGGACCGATCCATTTTCAACATGTAGGTATAATACGAATATATTATACGCCCACGAGTAATGATTCACAGGGTAAAATAACAATACAAAGGGATATGATGAAGACCAAATAATATATCGTCTTTCTGAAAAGAAGAAAACTGCGCAACCGTATCATGAATGCGCATTAGGTCAAAATTGTTTTGTATATATATTTTTTTCAAGGATCCCGAAATCCGAATGTATAATTTTCTCCACTGAAATCTGATAAAAGCATATGCGGTTTGAAAATATTCTGTGCGCAGGAAGGGGGAATCATCGGACAACACCAAAAGGCTGTTTCTAAAAATCTTATTCTCACGTCCGTTTTCGAATCATTTTGTATTTAATTTTTTATTTTTTTAATTGGAGTCTCGTGGGAGTTCAATCTGTTTCGTTATTTGTTTCTATATACGTGCTGGTCGCCGCCGCCGCCACCACGCCGTCCAGAATTAAAATAATAAAACAATAAACGGATTGTCGAGAGAGTCGAGAGGAACGTATGAATAAACAATGAGGATATACTACATCTCCTCTCCGCGATATGCAGGCGTAATAAACGTTTTCTACTCCCACGGGCGGCCCGGTTACGTGTATATTAATACAAAGTATACAATATATTCTATACGATAACTGTCTGACGTCTGTGTGTATGTTTTTCTTCGGCTGTTAAGTATAATAATTGAAAATACGCGTCAATGTCAATTGTATTCCTCCTATACAAGTTATAGTTGGATTATAATTTATTATGCAATATATTATAATAGTAAATGCATTTAATTAATTGTTATTCGTTTGGGACATTCAAGCGTAATAAGTATTTTAGAATAAATTTTAGAACAATAATTGTGATTTTTGATATATCGTACATACACTCGTATAATGGGTTTGAAAACAAAACGATGTTCCTGTATAATGTGCGAATTTAATCGAGTTTTAAGTTTTAAAGGTCGTGCGGTAACGGACGCTCAGAATGATTCATTTGATGAACAAAATATATTAGAACAAAAATCTTTACTCGTATATCATTTTTAAACGAGTTTTGAAAATCAGTACCCTAAAGTACATACGAAAAAAAAAAAATATATATATATACACGAACGAAAATAGAAAAACGTTTATTGTACGCGTTATGGATGATAGTCGAAACGGTTTAAAAAGCTGTTACCACGTATTCCTCGGATAGCACGCACAGGGAGAGACATATTTTCTCCTTTGCCATTTTTAGACTCACAAATATATATATATATATATATATAGATGTATGGGTAAATGTATGTGTGTATATAGCTATATATGGGACTGAAATTGCAATACATATCATAATATATAGCCGATATAGTCCAAGTCCAGTGCTTTTCGAGACACCGATTACGTTCAATATATCTCATTTACGACCCATTTCCCCGTGTTTGTAACGTTTGGTGACTTTTTTTGTTTGTTTCACGAAAAGCACTCCTCCCCCCCCCCCTTGGACGGTCGGCAATAAGAATGATGGACACGTTAGAAGCGTTTCGTGGTCTCGCCAGTCACCCGGATAATGGACATCATAAATGTTATTGCTCGCCACTATATATGGATCCGGTCATACCATATATAATATATATATATATATATATATATATATCATATATGTTTAGGTTATACTTGGGTGTATGATATACCGTATACAAGAGACTATCTCGGGTTAAGTCTTCGCGGGAGGGTGCCACGGGGGTCACGTATATACATATAGATTGACGAATAATCGGTTGCAAGTATATATTATATATTATATGGTGAAGGTCACGTGTACTGTGTATTATATATGGAGGAGTCCGTGATAAAATGGCGTTGGGTTCTTATGCGCCGTCTGACATAAAATATGACACACGAGTAGTGGGAAAATATTATGTTAAATTACCTCGTGTGTATTTATTTATATCGTTTCTTTCTTTTTGTTTTGTACTTTTTATTTTATTTTTTTTTGTTTTTAAACAGCCCCATAAAATGATACGAGCTGAGAGAACGAGCGAGAGAGACCGAACCACGTCACGCGCGTTTATAGACCGCTCTCCAGCGGCGGCACATAAAAACCGGAAGGTGGTGTTGGCGGCGGCAGCTTTAGTGCGAAGGGAGGGGGGGTGGCGGCGGCGGCTGGGCCCCGGGGAGTCTCCGAGTATGTTGATTTAAGAATGCGCGCACGAAATTCGTTCCTACTGCGATGATGATTGGACGTCGCGGGTGCATACGCGTTGTGTGTACATAGAAAATACGTGCTTATGTATTTAAAAAATACAATAACTCTATATAGTACTATATACTATAGTATAAAATATAGTAATAATAATAACAGTAGTAGTAGTAGTAGTAGTAGTAGTAGTAGTAGTAGTAGTAGTAGTAATAGTGATAATACTCTAATGGTAATAATTATTCAAAGCGGAATATTATTATTGATGACTCCCAGGAACGTATGATATGACATATATACAATTAAATCACGGACGAACAAAGTTGACGTTCACGTTCAATAATTTATTTTATTTCAGAAGTATATCGTTTGATTTCAAAGAAAACTATTCCGACATTTTGGATGAGATATTCGCATGCAACATATCCTACACCCACTGAAAAAGGTGTTGTGTACTGGTACTCGTACCTAGTCATTCGCTGTCGGACAATAACGGTGATATACTGATGTCCTATGCCATGTTCATGCAAGGACAATAAGGACAATTTTGTTCTGTGCCTATTCCACCAAATGTGTCCAATTTCCAATTAGTATTTCTTTATATATAAAATATATATACGTCACATATTTTAATTCTATACGGTGTACGTCGCACCAAACCAAATAGCCAAAAAGAAAAAAGGCCGTACAGATACAGATAGTAGAAGTTTATCCATCGTCCCTTCGGTCCTCGGACAGGATAGTGTATTATTATTATTTTAGATTTGAATGTAAAGACAAATCATTGCATTCTAAAAACTATTCTGAGCGTAAATCAGTTTAATATTATTTAAAAAAATTATCTTTCACAGTTTCACCTTTAAATAGCCAATTTAAAAGAATCTGTTTATTTATTTGTTATTTGTTACAACTATTTATTTGTTGCTTCCCAATTTTTAAAATGTTTTCGATATAATTTGTAGTTCCTTTACGCTTAAGAAAACTTCTAAGAAAATCAAAAAATGCCCTTTTTATATACCAACTAGAATGAATTCACTAAACCACTTTATCCCAAAATTTCTACTCGACTCCTTGTGCCTAAAAAAGTATATATATAAGTATACACACAAAAAATTAAAATTAAAAAAATGCATCGTTGTAGAACTAATAACTTCATCGTTCCGCTCAGAATCTATAATGAAAATTAAATTAGTATATTACAAGTTCCATATTTGTCCAGGGCTTTATAAATCGTGTAAATCCGGCTCTGATGACGTCTTGTGTATAAATACGATGAGCCGTCACTCACGAAATAATTTAGAGAAAGTATACAGTAAAGGTACTCCGAAATATGTCTGAAATACACTTAAATACTTTCAATGAGACGTATATAAAATTTAATAAAATCCCGCGTGCCAGTTGATTAGTGTTATATATGTTATTAAATCATTAAACAGTAACACGAAAGTTAAATATTTGATAGAGTATTTTTAGTAATTGAAATATGATTCGTGGCTAATGCGTCAGTATAAAGTTTTGAAACAAACGATAGGTATATGTAATGTAAATTTACAATTAAAACATAATATAATGACGAATGTACTCTCAACTGTATTTTAATTTTGAACATCAAGAAATGCATAAATGTCTGTTTCGAAATTAAAGCTTATATAAAATTATATATATGTACTGAGTACTCTTATATATTATTTTGGTGACAAATTTTCATTCTAAAAGTCACGTGTATATTATATTACAACATTAAACTATGTACGTTTAAAGTGATAATATTTTAAAAGTACGTAATAAAGTCAATAAAATAAAATTACTATTACTACTCCTACCACAGTACCACTAAATCTACTATTTTGTGTTATAAATCTCAAAAGTGACAGTAACTGACTTTGATTTTAAGATTTAAAAAAAATCTTCCATAAGGTACTAAGATGTAATTTATTAGTATACGTACCGTCTGAGACATGTTTTTACGTGAAACACGTGACATTTTAACGACCGGATACGTATATTTTTTTTATGGGAACCGGTGAATATATTTTCATGCATATTTTCCCAAGTAATAGTATTAAACTAATATTTGTAAATCGCTAGCAAAACAAAACAACATAGATGGGGGGAGGGGGAGGGAGAAGTGAGAAACTACTCTAGTATAAACAATATGAAATTATATTATTTTTCGAATAAAAATAAACTATTTTTCTCGCAAGTCCTACAAAATGTTTTGTTATTATTTTGTATTATTTATTATTAAACCATCTTGTATATGGTGGAAACGGAAAATACAATTGGTCTTGTACGACCACAGAAAAATAGAAATGCACATTTTTCAGGTTATATAGGTACGACGAGCGAAAGCAACAACATATAGTGACGGCGGGTGTACAATATGTATATAATCGAAATACGATACTACTCGAGTAGTTTTTGAAGTGCCTACACCATATGTCGGTGTGATTTCCAAGGCGAAACAATAACGATCAAATAAAAATAATATACAAGTATTCTTCTTACCGTGTTCGGCTCGTCCGGGACCGACGATGGCGATGGTCAGGAGCAGAGACGCTGCTGTGAGACAGCGGTTGTACTTGTGCATGACGGCTGCTGCGTTATAGTGGCGACGGCTACCTCCTCATTGCTGAACGTTCTTTCCTACAAACAGAAACACAAAAAATAAAATAAACGCATGAAATGAATAACACCCAAGTCGTAATACAATATATTAAATGCGCGGTAAAGAGATCATAATATAATATAATATAATTAATAATACAGGTACCTACCCATATCATTATATTATATTATAATATACTTCTACAAAGTCGACAAGTTTATGTTATAAATGTACTGGCACAGAAAATCGCAACATACATATTATTATAATATTAAATATACCTCCGTGTGTATATATATATAATATATATATATATATATATATATAAAGCATTAGACACATTTGCAATCTGTACGTATATGTTTCTGTAATAATGACCTATAGTTGCCTATAGTTGCCTTTGAAAGGTCCCATTTCTTATTATTGCTATTATAATTTTTTTTTTTTTTTTTTTTTTTTTCATTCTCCCCACCATTGTTTCGCGCACATTATCTTTGGCAATCTCCAGCCGCCGCCATCTCGCACGCGCAAAACTGTCTGTCCGGTTTCCAATTAGTGTCCTTCCGAGCTGCCGATGTTGACGTTTTTACTTTTTGTTTTCAGCATAAAAGACGATTGTCCAATATATATAAAAGTCGTCGTTTATGTACACATAAAACGAATCGTCGTCACCCGCGTTCGTCCATTATAAACGGGGTACACGCGCGCGCCGCGACCTGCCCGATTTATCTGCACACTGAATCTCCCTCCAAAGTACGAGAGAGCGGCAGAAAAATAGTAGAAAATATAATCCGTGAGTTTTCGTTTTTCTCGTCTAAACATAGTGAATACTACTGAATATTAAATTCGCGCGTTAGCGATTCTATACGAATGTATCGAAATACATAAAACAAAATATATTCGACATTTCTCGGTTAAATGTTATATTATATGTATATAGCAATACTTTTAAGAAGACATAACATGAACTTCGAAAATCAGTCATATTCGATATTAACATTAATGTAATATTATTGACTTTTATATCACTAAGATGTACATATAATATATAATATATTATGATAATATGATGAGCTTTTTTTTTATTTGACGCAAGTGTTTTATATTTTATATTAAGTATTGTAAGATGTTGACATTTTTACTGTTCAACAAATTGTTAAAAGTCCATAACATACCTACATCTAAAAAATAATTTGTCAAAACTTATGGATACAGATAAATTGTTTTCTTCTTTATTTTTGTACATTATTATTTATAATTTACGAGTCCAATGACGGATTTAGGTGGTAGAAGGAGTGGAGAGGAGCGTAGACACCCCATCCCCTAAAAAAATGAGCTGGAACTTTTTTTTTTATGATTATCAACTTTCTGGGAATGAAATAGGTTAGTAAAATTAAATTAGTGGAAAAAAGTTAGTAAGCAAAAAAAATGTGTTGTTAATTTATATCAGACAACCTCCCCTCCACGAATAGAATCATCCCTATCTACGACCATTCTGAAAACTGTGAAATCCAGGAAATTTAAAGTTTGAACTTAATATTAACAAAGGTATAGAAATAATAAAGACATGGAACTACTTAAAGTAGAAAAACGTCTTTACAAATTTAATTTTCGACTTGATTAAAACAAAAATTAATGCGCGTGGCCGCCCTAATAAGTATAGGTATACATACTGCTTAGCTGCCGGCCAAGACGCAAAAAATAGCGCAAAGGATAATACTACCCGTCGCCGCGTCATAATTTCGAGAAAACCTAACCTTCGGTAGACGACAGGGACAAGCCATAAACCCCGACCCCCGCGTAATTTCAAATACTGCAACGTCACGACTGCTACTGCCACTATATAATATATATATATATATATATATATATTAATACCCGTACTAAGTTAATACAAAAATAATGGCATGTTCGAATTGTCGACGATTTATATATTATTATCATATTTGTGTGTGCAGATTTTAAATTGCACTCGTCAAATAATAAATGAAAAAAAACGTACAGCAGACTGCGCATCGTGTTTTATTCCATACACAATCCCCCGGAAAAGTGTCTATGCGATTGGGGGGGGGTGGGGTTCTTCTCGTTTCTCACGTTCATTTCTCATACATATATATATTATTATATAATATTATACATTATATACACACACCGACTGACCGGTATACCAGGACGACGACTTATCCACTTATAAGGCACACGCGCGCCGATACAATGCGACTAAAATAATAATAACAAACTCATTACTGCTGCAGAATGGTCTCGCGAGCGCGCGGGCGGGATGGCGTCCGTGATTTATGAGTCGACGTAGTAGCCGCGTGTATAGGTACGGCGACGGAGCAGGGTCAACCAAGTTCACCGGAGTATATCTACTTGACAAATGCTTCGGTTTTTTATATTATTTTTTTTTTTTTTTTTTTATCGGCAGACGACAATCTTTTGTGTGCATATATATATACGTTGCTGCACACCTTTTCTTTTGCTGTACCACACGCGTAATTAACAATTATTTTCTAAAAAAAAAAAAAAAATAATAATAATAATACCATATAATATATATTGTTAGGTATCTATAAAGGCCACTCGCATATGTAGTGCGCCCATATGTCGATCACTCGGGGAGCTGCACATACGCGCACGTCGATCAGATAAAATGAATAACGCGACGCGGCCAGGCGAAAAATATGTTTCCATCGATTGTATAATAATAATAATAATAATAATAATAATAATACAATATCCTTTGCGTTAATAACGCTCCGTTTGAAAATACCATTACGCAGGTTTTGATGGGATTTCGTCGTTCTGGCGATTTGGTTCTTTTTTGATTTTGATTTTTTTTTTTTTTTTCTGTGGTGGTAGTGGTTGATTTCATATGGGATTTTATTATTATATACATCGTTATTTTTTTATATACATGTATTACTGTATAGTGACTGCCCCACCGGTGGTTAGTAGGTGTACGCAGGCCAGCGACTCTTCTTCCTTTCATGCTTTCTCCTTCGTCGATTGACGGCGGCTGCTGCTGTGTTGCTGCAGTAGCAGTGATGCGCGTCAAAATCGATTCGGACGTGACGTTTTAAAGGGTGCGTCGCGCGAGTTGGAGATTCGAACAAAAAATATATTCTCTCCCTATTGCTGATTCCGTCTACCCTGTTTAATATACGCACGCAAATGGAGGGTAGTTTCCACGACATTAGCGTAAATAAATGCGCAGAATACGAAATTGTGATTATACCATATTATATATTATATACTATAACTTACTGACAGTTGTAGCGAAAAAATGAAACACAATTTTAATTGTCATCATTCGATTATAATTTTGTAATTAAATAAAAAACGAAAATGCGAACACTTTGTGTTCTGCATTCTAAAACGTTTTCGATGAGTTTAAACCTGCTAAAAATACCATAATATACTCCAGATGATTTTTTTGTGATATTTATTGGGTTTACCATCTACTTTTATTAATCAACTACTACTATATACCCGAAATTGCATTAGAATTTTCGTTCGATCTATACATTTTATTGATTATTACATTTTTAATTAAACCCCTCCCTCCACACATAAATAAATAATACCTAATATTATAAGAACAATAAAATAATAAATGTTATGAAAATTCTTATTTTTCAAGTATAATAATTTATTTGGGTATATTGTTTTTTTTTATAAAATATCTGGTGAACTATAGTTAACTATAGTTATTGATTTAAATACAGAAAACATACTTTTTAACAAAATGGCATTCCATACTCATCTTACTGTTTAGATATAGGTATTTTTTTTTAGATTGATAGAATAATTGCATGTTTAAACTAATACTATGGCATGCAATGATATTGATCTAGGTCATTCCATGCATAATATTATATTCTGCACGTTTAATTCATTCCCACGTCAATTAGTAATTTGTCATTTTTATTTTTAATGATATTATATAGTAGGTATTTTCCAACGTATAGGTATTAGAAATACGTTATCGCCATAAATCCTCTACATGTATATATATTTCTATTTAAATTGCAGTAATAATTTGACATTTTAAATACGAATAGATACCATATAATAATATATCATATGTTCGTATACACCTGAGTGAAATGTTTTTGAAGTATTCCGACATAACGTTGATGGTAGGTATATTTGCGTGGGATATATTGTAAAATACACAACACAATTAATTTCTTTTCATTTTATCCGAGTAAAAATAAAATTCGTTATCGTTTGAGAAAACAAATAATGGCATAAAAAATAAAAACATTTTTTTACACCCACACGCCGGAAAGATCGGTATGCAATAATTTGATATTTATACAAGTTATTATACGAGTAAAACTTGAGTAAACTTTTTAGAATATTTTTCTTCAAAAGCAATACATTAAAGTATATATATTATATAAGTACCTACCTATAATGTTTATATAATTCAACACGTTTTGAGAAAAAATGTCGTTTTTAATTAAATCAATAACACATTTTATGTTTATATGTATTTAGTACGTTTTAAAGGATATATAGAACACCCTGTGCGATATATTGTAAAAACAGTCTGCGGATTGAACCTAAACTCGCAAGTGAAAAATTTCACTATAATCTCAATGCCTGTTCTAAATATTATTTCCAACTGCCTATTTTCCAAGATATCCGGTCAATTTTTTACAGTTTTTCAAAACGTTACCCGCTGTATCCGAAACAACACGGCGACCACATCGACGAACTTCACTTCTATGGACTTTATTCGCCTGTTAAAACAGTGGATATTATTATTTATTCTAATGAAATGATACACCTATACATTACGATTTTCACTGTATACAATGAATTCGAAACAGCGTATGTGTTGCAGCGTTCAACTGCAGCACAATAAAAATACACGATTGTAAAACGATTTGAACATTACGAAAATTTGTTTCGGAGAATGAGCGTACACGAACGTGTACTAGGTAGGTATTAGCGTTTTCCAACTATAAGCGAAGTGTGTTCGTACAAAGCCTGCGGGTTACGGCGTTAACCGTACGCGACGATCTATATTATCGATTAAACGTGATGTGGTAATATGTATAGAATATTGGATTTTAAGTGTCGGCCGGTGGTAGTTTTTTATTTTTATTTTTTTTTTTCATCGCAGCCTCACATATTATTATAACAACACTACCGCCGTGTTTTCTCGTCGTCCTCCAAATTAGAATTGAAAATAATATAATAAGAGATCCGTTTGTGTATATATATATATGTGTGTGTGTGTGTGTGTGTGTGTACATATATATATATATATATATATGTATATATGGGCACACAAGCACAATCTGGTATACTACATCGCGGACCCACTAAGTATAGTAATGGTCTCGCCGAGAAGAAAACTATAATATACACACTGGCAAACAACAACAATACGCCTACGACTCGGACGCCAATATTTTATGTATATAAACGATAGCTGATAGATAACTCGTAGACGGCGGGCTCGCACGCAGATGGACGATTGGCGTGTGTGTGTGTGTGTGTGTGTGTGTGTGTGTATAATATATTCTCGATAATTAAAATTAAATGGAAGAAAAAAAAAAAAAAAAAAAACTCAACTAAAGAATATTCAACCTGGGACCCTGTGCAGTCGACGACAGACGATTGCGATTCGCTATCTTTTTCGGAGGAGAGAATAAAAAGTAAAAAAAAAAAAAAAAAAAAAAAAAGTGTAAATTGGCCGGAGCGCGGCGGCGCGGCGTAATCATCATCGCCGACGCCGTCGTCGCCGCCACCGCCGCAGCCGAGGACGGTGAATCCGAAGAATCCGAGGCGGCGGCTATAATATAATATAATATAATATAAAGAGTGCTCGCCGAGAACCGGTTTGTCTGGGTCGCCGCGGCCACAGAGCTACGGCAGCAGAAAAACAAAACTGCGGTACACGCGGAGCGGAGAACAAACAGACGACGGGGCTGGCCTCTCTCTCACTCACGCGCACCCGCGGGCCACCGGACAAAGCCCCCGAGAGAAGAGAATAAAATAATATAATATAATATAATATAATGTATAATATAAGACACGGGGAAAACGAGAGAGAGAGAGAGAGAGAGAGAGAGAGAAAGACACCCGCGCCGCGAAGAGGGACGACGAAGACCGGAGAGACCGGTTAATCAATTTCTGGAACGAACTGCACAACGTTTGTGTGTGATCAATTATCGTTATGTCATACACGAGCTCCCATGATCCATTAACAGAAAAAAAAAAAAAAAAAAAAAAATTACAGCGTTTATATTGTATATATATATATATTTATATGTGTATACACGGTAGAAATGGAAATTATTGGTGGAAAATGTATTTTTATAAATTATTTTTTATTTAAATCCAAATGTGTTTTTACACCGGGCACCGAGCGAGGTTAATAGGCAATTACGCGATTAAGACGTCGTCGCCGTGAATTCGTCGTCATCGTCGCCGTCGTCGCTGGCTGCCGTTCGGTGGCGGTTCCCGGAGGTCGTGAATCACGAAATTGGCCGTAAACGTCGCGCACATGTTCTCTTCTCGCTCTTACTTCCACGGTCATTCCGACCGAAGAATCTGACCACCGCGGGACCCGGTCACCCCTTGTGCGCCACTGCGGACCTAACCTAACTGCGCACCGCGCGTGCCTTTATTATAATATTATTATTTTAGGATTATCCTAAAGATCACAACGGAATTATCACAACGTGCTATTTTAATGTGCCCGGACTGCATGAATCCAGTTCATCAAACAACTATATACATATATATACGCGTACGATGGCAAATAAATACGATTTTTTTTTTTTTCATTAACTTTATGATTCACAAAACAAAAATTAAGAATAAATAATATACAATATGTATATATAATAACATTCTGATAACTGATTACTGATTTTTCGTTCAATGTACACCTATTATATATAGTCGTGTTTTAGTACTCGTATATAATATCGGATATAGGGGAATGGATCACAACGAAATTCCACGTAAAAGTTTTGTTGATTATTATAATAAAGAGGCTCATATAACATATATCTACCTATATATATTCTGATATTCATATACGATTCAGCTATTCAGCTGGATGAAATTAATTTTCCGAACATCTGAAATTAACCGTATGAAATACATTTCCCACTGGGTGTCAATTAATGGAAAGTCGGTTTTACAAGACAAATTTCTACTCAAGTTTAATCGACTGCTACTGTTGCTGATCAATCAACGACAAGGCATCTACGAGAAGAGGGCGAAAACACCGCACCGTAGCGTCCTTGTTATCGGGTATTCTTCCCTCCACACCATAGGATGTTAAATGGTTTACCCTCACTGATAGATTATTTGGTGTTTGTATAGTCCCTCGAATGTCTGACTAGTGAATACATATATAGAGGTTAGAGTTCCTCTTCATTGACACCTTCAAGGAGAGTAAATGTAATTTCAAGCTAACCAAATTTCACAATCATTAACTAAAAACCGTGTTTTTGTTTCACGATTAAACATTTTGAGTCAAGAAATATTGTCGTTAAAATATACGTATATGCAGCAGCGTAAACATATAATTCCAAATGTTTCTATTTTATTTTCCTTCTTCTTTTAAATCGTTTTGTTTTCGACAATCGCTTTACAAATGAGTTATATACCGCTATAACGCATACACGTTCAATCCACAAATTCCATCTAACTTTTTTTCAACTCATTTCCGTCAAACGACTTTCTCGTTTATTATATACGTCCAAAATGAACATCCCATAACCCATATACAATGAATAGCTTTTTATAAATTGTTTCAATTTATATTTATGTCAATTTTTACAGTATCTCTAGGTCCCTCTTTTATACTTCCCCTTATTAATCTGGTACACGCTATCAGTTTTCCTTTTATTTATAATCCCCTTCAGTTATATCCGCACCGTGCGTTATTTCAAGCATTCTTACAGTTTTTTTCTCCGTCGATATCATTAGTAAATTTCAATATTTTCTTTGATCCCCCCCTTGGCATTTTGAGAATTCAACATGCATCGTTGAATACAATTGGATATGTCCGACTCCTTTTTGGTTCGTTCGCTTCGCTGCTTCTCGTTTTTAATGATTCCGATATATATGTACCTACCTATACAATATATCTACGTGCTATAGGCGACGAGTTATCTCCTCGTATCTTACTACAATCTAGTTCAATTGTTTTCGATATTTTGAACACGTTGTAATTTATATAACTAAAAGAGTGTATCTATATGTACAGTCGAGACCAACAAGAGTGTAGATTGCTGTCTATATTACATTTGTTATTTTTTTTTAATCGAATTTAATTATTATCCACGTTACAGTTGTATAATAATTGCTTATTATTTCACAAATCGAAGTATTTAAAAATTTTAAAAGTGCAGAATGGATTTATCTATAATGTGTTATTTTAAAACTGAAAACCCACCTCACTATTAGTGTTTATGAAAACAAAAAATATGATTAGAATATTACACCTAATTATAGATAATATTACACCTACTGTACGTTTTAGACATGAAATGAAGTATGAACTGGTCACTGAAGAACCAATTACTCTATGCATACCGAAAAAATAAAAATAAAAGTAATAATCGGCTACTTAATATATTTTCTTAAAAAAAAAAAACACTCTAGTGGTTCGAAGTAAAAAAAAACGATTTCTAACTTTGGGTTTCATTACCTATACTCAAACGCATAATTAAACGCACACATATCTACCGTTTGGTTTCTGGGAACAGGACGTGATTTATGTAAAAAAAAAAAAAAACGAATACGCAATAGAAGCCACTAGATTATTAATTGTCTGGTGTCGAACACGGTGGGGGCCATCAGTCAACAGACCACGATGGGGCTCCCGTGTTTTAATTTTCGTTTTTCATTACCCAAGCATGGCCATTAGTAATATTGTAGTACCTATATAGATAGTCCACTTCTAGTTAAAAATAAAATAACAATAAACACAGGTTATATACACGCACGAGAAACGATAAATTACTGTGTACAATTGTACATCCTACGTATATGCGACACTGTCGACAATCGACCGAGTATTTAGATATAGATATTATAAGGTAACAACCGCCGATTGCCGAGCTGTAGTTGCTGCTGCTGCTGCTGCTGCTGGGTCCTGTAATAACATTAATATAAACCACTTATAAACAAATAGCTCTTTGTTGGAGAGAAACCGTTAACGTAGTGATTTTCACTTAGGAACATGCACTCTAATAAACAGATGGTTGAATAATATAATATATAATCAATGTTAAAATCCTTGCGCATATGGAGATTTGAAATGTACGACCCATTCGTTTTCCACCGACCTGCAGGAACGTCATTTTGGCATTGCGGTATCGTGTACAATTTCAAAAGAAAATAATCGATTTTAAAACCATTCGAATTTTATTGAAAAATAACCTTACATATACCATTAAAATTTTCATTAGTTATCAATGACAATTATTTCTGTACATTGGTTGGTCCGTTCGAAATTTGGTGGACTTTTTCAGGTAAACAAAATAATATTCACGCCTGCTCTACCAATAATATCGTGTTGGGTATCCATTTTTATAATAAGATACACACATCTACATTCTACACACGAACAAAGTTTCATTTTCCTTAATATCCCGATATATAAGTAGGTTTATACATTGGAATATACAATAATAATTAATACATAATACATAATAATTATATACAGTCGACATTATGTAGGACATACGATTCGTATCTAAATAGTACCTATACAGTACTTACACTGATTTACGTATACGATGTATAATATTCGGTACCTAGCATAATGTCTTTTAGATTTTACAGCATACATACAACACATGTTTTCTCTACCATTTTTATCCTTGCCACACTCTGCATTGGATTACCTATTATAATAATACGTATTTGTGTACTTAACGAGTTTTTCGTCCTAATGAGCGCTACTATGTCCCTTTCGTTCTTAATTATCGTTTAAAATGTCAAATCATTAACGACGTTCAAATAGTCCTAAATGTTTTCACACCTATACCATTACAAATATACATTACGTTGAGCACACATGCAATATTGTTTGTTTACGAATAGAATGCACACCGCGATAGATTCCAATATCCCTATATGTATTTTACTTCATAGTAAATAAGTCATACGTAATATTTCGTTTGTTGCTCTTTATGTAGAAGGCTTTTTTATATAAAAAAAAAATAAAACCAGAGTATATTTTATTTGCAAAACAAATTTTTCTTTCGTTTGACAACGTTTCTTCCGGCTGATAAATCGAATGCGCTCCCTCCTCTCTGCGGCCATCACCCTGCAGGCCTTGGGCAAAACCTAAGATTGAACAATAGAACTCGTGTGTGTGTATGTATTTTTTAAAGTTTTCCGTTTCATTTTTTTTTTGGCCTCGGGCCGCTGGTTTTCCTTCTCCGCCAACAATTTATTTACGTGCATTATTTTCGTTTGCCCGATTTTTATTCGCCCTTTGGCGTTTTACTCGAAACTTTGCGTGAGCCGAGTACAATGAGCGACTGGAAAATGCGTTTCGGCCGTTCAGGCTATTATATACTGCAATGCGCCTATTACACTCACCCTCTGCTATAGTTTATCTGTGTGCCAGCTATATACATAGTACCTACTCAACTGTTTCCACTCGAAACTATCACTGTGCAAATTGTCTCGAATTATTATTCGATAATCTGTCATTTTGATATGAAAACGATGACTAAAAGGTAAATGTATATAATAGCTGGTGCCTATAGACTATTTATTTGTACTATACAGGTACTACATGCTTACATATTATATGAATCTAATATTATAAAAAGTGTAATCATTGAATATATAAATATAATATAGTTGTATACATTATACATTTTAAGGGGTGCTAACACAGAAATTTGGATAAAAATGACTGTGTAAACAGCACCATCTAACAGTTGAAAATATTTATTATTAATCATTACTATTATTTTTAAATACTAAAATACTAAAATGGCACGCCGATCGATATAATAATTACACTATGAAATAATACCATTGATAGTAATTTTATTATACAAAGAAAAGCAAATTACATAAAATAATAAAATAATAAATTAATAATTATTTTAAAAATAGTCATTGTGTTACCAGCACCATCTAACGGTTCAAAGATTAGAGAAGTAGATAGATTAGGTGCATTGGTGGATAAAAACAAATACAAATTATACAATGAAATTACCATATTTATAACTCGTCCAGTTTATCTGTGCCCTCGGGTGAAGTCACGCTTCTGAACAGATCAGGGGTTTAAAAATAGTAATTGAATATTGTGTGATACCATAGATTAAGAATACAGAATACAGAAGTATACTTATATACTTATAGCGCTTTCCACCTAACTGCACTGCACATTTTTATGTTCCACCTGCAATTCTGGTGCGCATCGAATTATTAATTTCGTGTTCTACGTTACTGCTCTGTACCAGTTTTTTACACTCGGTGCAATAATAATTGCACGAGTTCTCCAAGATCATGAGCTTTATCATTTTATAACTGATGACGGCAATCAGTAATTATCAGTGAACTGTTCAAGTGCAACCTCGGTGCAATAGTACAGGTTGATGGAAAATGCTATTAATGGTATACTCTATGGTGATACCTACAATGTGTGACTTTTATAATTATCATGGATATTATTAGGTAATCGGTATTTCGCAGGGAGTATTCGACAGAGATAACCTGAAAAAAGTATGTAGGTAACATACTGTACTTCAGAAATTTATTTTAATAACCCCCTACAAATTAAACAATGAAACGATCGCTCTATAGGTGCAGAAGAACTGGATGGGTTATATACATTGTTATAATATATAACATAAGACGAATTTTATAAAAATAGTATGCAATACTTTTAGATTTTTATACATAAGTTGTGTCTGTTTTTTTACCATTCATTGTCAAAGTTACTAGAAATTTTTTTTATGTAATTATTGATCGTCTTTACAATATTATTATATAAATTATTAGTTTTCATAGTTGCTGGGAAATAGAAATAGGGAAAATTAATACTATAAAGAGTGTATTTTTCCTAAGTCCTAACGTCCATCTAATTATCCTCACAATTTATTCGTTGTCGTGGTTACCAATATCAATATTTACAATTTGTTATAATAAATTTTAATATAAAAGATATGCATATTATACGATATTAATTGTTATATTTTGTGATTGTATTTCGTTATTTGAGATTAATGTATAAAAGGTTATAAATAAAAATATTAATTTATTGTTTTAATTAAAAAAAAATTAACTAAAAAATACATATACAAACCGGAAATGCAGTATAGTCACACAGTAGACTATCCTAACATGTTTTTTTTTTTACAAATAATTACTTTACATAAGATAATTCATAATAAAATTGTTATCATGAAAATTACATACTTTTAAATTAGAAAACAGCGTGCTTGCACGCCCACTACTTATTATTAAAAACAAAGATAAAGAAAACTAACATATGAGAAATGGGTTTAAAAAAGTTCCATATTGTCTTCTGCTTTTACAATTTATTCCCTGCAAACGTTTGATTATTTTCTTGGCTATTGCTATTTTATAAAATAACCACTAAAATAATAGTCTGGGGAATATAAAAATAACAAGACTCATGCGACTTTGGTCACACAGGACGAGCATCGAAGGTATTATTTACCATTTCCTATTGGATTATCATGCGATGAACATTAAAAAATGTACGTTATTCTGCAGTGTATAATACCGTGTTTTCTATGTTTATTTAATAATTCCACCGTAAAATTGGCATTATTTATGTGGATATTGCATTGCACGTAATTATTACAACGTGACACGACTAAACACGCTATACGATACAACCCACTTTAAAGCCGAAAGGTTTGATCAATACCTATATACCTATATACTCTTTATAAAACTTTTCGATTAACATTACTTAAAAAGAACTGAAACACAAATTAATTTAAAATAAGAAATATATTAAAAAACTTTTTTAGATTAACAAATGGTTTTTGTAGGCAGTATACAGAGTGATTCTTTTATCGTGCTCACATAATTTTTTATGTAGATATATTTATCTTTTTTTAATTTTTGTTTTTTGTAAACTTAAGATACTTATTTCATAAAAAGTAATCAATTTTACTATTTTTTCTATCTTAATTATTTTTAAAATTAGTATTTTTTTTTTTTTTTAACAACAAATATAACAAATAATAACTTGCTGTGTAACAACTTTTCAAAATACATATTTTAAAATAATGCTTACTTTTTATAAAAATATAGTGGGATACCTAAGTATCTCAAGCTTACAAAAAACAAACATTTGATAAAGATAAATATTCCCAGAGAAAATTAGATGAGCACGATAATAATCCCTCTGTAACATAGACAATTAAATAGAAAGGTTATTGAAATAATTTAAATAACATTGAACAAACTTTAATGAACATAAGTGGGTAGAAACGTCGCGCGTCGTAACGGTAACACTGCAAATTATGTATACTATAAATGTTAATACCTATCTAGTAAATATACTAAATACACAATATAAAAATGAAAAAAAATATATCAAATCATTTTTAGGGAACAAAAAGATATTGCAACGGAAGTACAAAAGACAAAAGGTCGTTTGGGAATGTCAGTTTTACCCTCGCCCTACACGTCAGTTAGCAGGCGTCGCACGAACAGCAGCACTTGGTGGTGGTGCGTCGTCAATACGTCATAATTGGTCGCGAAAACGTTCGGGTGAAAAATTTTGGGAGGGTAGGTGCAATGTGCATTAAATCGGATCAATCAATCACAGTCTCATCGATCATAAGGTACATGCGGGTTAGACCATTAGACATATGTCGAGTATTAACTTGACCACGATCGCTAAACCTCTCCTTATTTTTTTGACCTTTAATATTTATACACATCGAATTTCAACCGAAATCGGAGAAGTTATTTTGCTATAGGAAAATATAATTTTATGACTAGACTATAAAATAATCCATGCATAGAAATAATTTACCATAACTATTTTCAAGTCGGTATCTACATTTTGAAATGTATGAAATGTGGGCTTTTGGATCATTAAACCGAAACAATAGGACACAAATCAACATTTTGTTTTTCATCCCTTACTCGTACACATGTTGCAGAAGGTGATAAATGACCATAGTGTGATAGTATTATAGTGGTGTGAAAGTGTCCAAAGATGTTTTCTAAATCTGTAATTTTATTATTATATACGACCACGTCATTTTTTGATGCCTTCCGGTGTCAACATTACTTTCTATATAGGTACACTCCTTTCAATAAGTAGGATAATTTCATAAAAATGTTCGAATATCATAATACGATTTATGTATGCATATAAGTACACTCCACTAGCATTGTATCTACACTTTATAACGATATCAAGTTTCTATAACATGGGTACCTATTTGGAATTAATATGTTAAATATAATATTTTTTTAACTGAATGTGGAGTTTTTATAATTATGTAATCGAATATAGAATGAATCCTGTTCATGTAATGTTTAAAATAAGCCTCGAGAAAATGTAGGATATAAAACACATACATAATGTATATAATAATATTATGATCTCATAAAAATGATTAAAGCTAATATAGGTAGGTATTCTGAGGAATCAACTAAAAAGTAAAAATTACATCTAAATAATATAATATAAATCATACATTATAATTTATAGGTATATGAGTATATCCCATATATGTATGTATAATTTATCAATAATATATTCATTGATGAATATTCGTTTTCTCTTTTCGTACGTTGCGATCGTTGTTGGAAAATATATGAACTCAACGACTAAAATATTTAGTAAATCAAAATACGTTTTTAAAGAAACCGAGAGATTAAAAGAGCGATATTTTGTATAGGAAAATGTTAACAGTGAAATTTGAGAATGGAATAATTTAATGTTATTTAATATTATAAATTATAATCATATCATTGCCGACCCCAAATAGTTGGGAGAGAAGGCGAAGGAGAAGAATCATATCATTGTTAAATAATATATCTAAAACAGATTCAGTGGACGGTATCGAAACCAAATCTTCATATTAAAATAGTATTTTTTTTTCAAATAAAAATATAACTCTTAAATATGTGATACAACAAGAAATAGATACGGCTAAAAATGGTCATTGCGGTTTAACAGCAACAATATATATTATACATTAATCAGTGTGTATAGACTGTTGAGTGTATATATACGCGAAGAAAAATGATATCGAAGGCCATTTTTACAGGTAGACTTGTTTTTGCATCGTAATCTTTTCATTGGGCACTAAGCCGAATAATTGTAATATTGATTTATTGAATATAATTTAAAGTATCCGTAGTCCGTGTAGGTATAATGTATAAAACAAGGTTTGAGCTAATGACCACACATGCCAGACACTCGTATAATGATGTATTTTCTAATTTGTATCATTATTTAATTGTAATTTAAATGTATAACAGTATAAGAACACGTCTCTTTTTGATTATTAAATAGGTACAATTAAATCAATCATTGGTTAGGTTATCGATTGTGATTATATATGACTTGTTCAAATCAATTGAAAGAAATAGTATACTGTATTTATATCCGTTTTGTACCCAATTAATAATGAATAGTAGGTACACGGTTATTTTAATTATAATATATAATTAATAAATTATATTACATAATCTTGCGATATGACGTTTGATACATATTTTTTAAAAAAAAATTTAAATGATTCATTGTTTTATCAGTTTAAAAATAGATAAAAGAAAATATATATTTGAATATATATAGGTACCTATATAATATATAATATAGGTATTAAATTTAGTCTATAATAAAATATTAAATGTTATTCAAAATAATAAAAAATTACTTACTTGATAAAGTTAAAAAAAAATTATAAATACGCTTTTCGGCCTTCAACGAGGGGTAAATAGGTATTATAAATATAGGGTATAAACACTGTAAATGCGGATTAGTTTCTATAAATAGCTCATTAATTAAACAGATGTGTTTAAATAACAATGGGTATGGTCTATATCTACTACCAGAAAAAATGTAAAATACACGAGTACAACAATTCAATTTATATAGCTAATTCTCACATTTTACCTTATGCGCTTAATTGGTTTACAGTCACACGTAGTAATTTTTTTTTTTTTTTACAACAGCTTACTTTAAAATTACTTAATTATTCACCTAACTGATTTCTTCTGTAATTTTTGATTTATATTTCTACTACATCTAAAATATTTGTTTATTCCACTATATATTATATCAAAACCAACAATAGTATAAGTAGTATTTGTTTTTTATACTATTCTGGCGGTAAAAATATTATACTCGTATACTTAAAGACAAATAATAATGAATAAGTGTATGCTAACAAGTTTTTGAATAGTTTGAGGGCTTTCGTTATGCCGCAGGAATCGAGGGGATCGATTTAATTTTATGCGTTCGATTTACAGTACGTAGGTAAACTTTCCACATACGTTTAACCACAGCTACAGCCGTTTGTAGTGAACTTTTAAATTTAATACGTTAATTACGAAATAATTTCATCCGTAAGTTTGACGTTCGAGGAGATATGCTTCAAATGTATTTACGGCACAACGCGTGTTCGTAATTACATCAAAACCGACTAAAGTTTCATATAACGTATAATATGTGTAACCAACGAAACCCATCACGCATCATACGACCACACCCCAAAACGAAAACAGAGACGAAGCCAACAAAATTTTGTTGCGATTAAGTAAATTATTTGACAACATATACAATTGCAATTGTTTGCAATATTGAGTCGTTAGAATTTTGAACTGGTTTTTCGACAATATAATATAATTCCAGAGCCAGAGTGAAACAAGCCCCCGCGCGTTTTCGCACAAAATGGAATTCGGCGCGTGAAAATCGCCATAAAATACATACAGCGTATTTATTTGTACACATTTCTTCTGCACATATTATATATAGAAGCCTGCACCAATATACAACATCAACAACTATACTACCCTGTGGCACGTACACACATACATGTAATTGTGTCAGTTTCTTTTTTATTATTATTTTTGTTTCGCCGCAATGGTTTATGGCATCTTTGTATGCAAATAATATTCTCTTCCATTCATCGGGCCGCCGCGCCACGCCGCTCGCATTCTTTCGGAAAAAAAAGAACAAGTGCGGAGAAAAAACAACATAAACCGCGTACCGTTACACGAATGTGCAAGAGTATATATAATATACAAATGTGCGTACATGCAGCGTGCAAATAAAAAAAAAACTTCTGTGGCTTTTTCAAAATTCGATGTATATGTTTATTTTCCCTCTAGATTTATGTGCATCCAACTAACACCCATGTATATTCGTGAATTTATATCGGGCTGTAAAAATTCGCCGCCTCTTCTTTCCCGACAAACTATACCATAATTCACCACGACGTCGGCTTTTCATTTTCTCGTTTTTTATTTTATTTTTATTATTATTGTTATTATACGCTAACAAATTCCGTTGTCTGTGCGATATAAAAAAAAAAAAAAACCTTACGTCGTTATTGTTGTTTATAAGCTTTCCTCCATTTTCACAGACCAGTCGTATTTTTTCAAGTCTCGTCGTACCATAATGTCGCTGAGACGATGACGACGATGAAAACGTGTTCGACTACTGCTCCGGGTGGTTTTCATGACGTAACATTTGCACTACGAGCTTTAGGGAATGAATTTGTTTTCATTTTTTTTTTCAATAGTAAGAAAAGCTTTTTTACAACCGCAGTATTTATATATTTTTAAGGTTTCATTGTTTTTGTTTGGATTTTTGTAAAGAGAAGGTCGGTCGTATAAAATATAATACATAGGTAACGAAACCAAGACACAATAGAAACCATATATATTTCGCACAAGTGAATAAAAATAAAAGTTTTTCTAAAGAAAATATTATATTTATAATTAAAGCTAAACCAACCGACAAATTGGTTCCGAAATTTTGAAAGTATGAATATTATAGTCGTAGAATGCCGAGCTCTATAATTATCACTAGTATTAAGTAAATTGAGGAAGTAAAGATACATTTAATACGTTGGCACTTGTCCTACATTTTAATTATTACCAATGGTTTTTAGTTTATTTTTACTAAATTGCTTTATTTTATGTTTTGCGTATTATATTTAGTAGTATATAAACATACGAAAATTAAAAACGTTGAGTTTTTGGATTTAATCTTATCTGCCACATATATGTGGAGACTGCAAGTTACAACACACGGTCGTTCAAAATGAAAAAGACCGCATTTTTATGCACCGAGTGCATTCCTGTACACGATGATAACGTTGTCATTTTAATGCGAATGGTCACACGACTGTCGCATCGTTATTTCCGGTTTGTTGGCCAAAGTCGCCATTTTCTTCTCGTTCAGTTTAAATTTTTTGTGCCGGTCTGCACTCATTAACCTCTTCCATGGTCATATTTATATACATATTTTCTTTGCCTTCTTTCGATTATAAAAAAAAAAAGTTTCTGTAGGCATATACACATTTAGGTACTTACTGGAGTAATTGAATTAATAATGGTCGGAAAAACACGAGATAAAAAAATTATCCAATTACCATTAAACCGATGAAATCTCGAATTATCAAAAATGAGCAACAATATTTTCATGGTAACTACATAAAATATTGTGATTTCAATTAAAATGTAAGCCTGGCCATCTGTAGAAAATTATTTATGTCCTCATCGTAAAAAACGTAAAAAGAAAGTAATCGATTAAATATTATTAAATAATCTAATTGGAATTTATTATAACAACTTGTAGTTATAAATTATAATGTTTTGGTTAGTTTTCAAACGTACATACACAGCGTATTATTTATATTATTCTATATTATTAAAACTCAAAAGTCTGAAGACTCGTATATACACAAATATATACCTACGTATAATTTAACAGTCTAAATATCTGACACTACTAATTTTCGACGACAGAAGAAAACAAAGTATTCGATAATAACATACGAATTTCGACGGTACATATTATATCCGTGATTATAAACTCGAATTCGAAAAAAGGGTCGGATAAACGCTGTTATTTCCAGCTGGCTCATATTTATAGTCTAATATGCCTTTGCTCTTCGAGATAATTACTATCATCATAACACGGTTACGTTTATGATGTCATAAAAATTAAAAACTCGTTTGCAATGTCGATATTTTATATACACGGATACACTACATTACACGTGATGCTCCGCGTGACCACTGCGTATACAGTACGATAATATAGCGTAAAAATAGTTTGGCGAAGGAGAAGAAGAAGGAGAAGGAGAAGAAGAAAAAAACCCGCGATGTTTTTCGTTTCGAAGAAATATTATTCTTAAAATTGATACGAGTGCACTTCCACTACCGTGATTATGTAAAGTACCTATATGTGGTAATCGCGTCGGGCGCGTATATAGTATAATGTGTAATGGCGGCGGAGACTCCGGTAATGACGGCTAGGTATAGTAGGTATACCGCGGAGTACGTACACGCGGTGGTAATAGTGGTAATGCACACGGAGACGACGACGATGATAATAATAATTACTATATTATTATTATAGCCCAGCTCTCGTGTCATAAACACCAGGGTGGGTATAAATCTCTCAGAGTCCGCGCACACGTTAAGAGGACGTTACACCCGCATTTGTTGTCTCTGTCTATCTAACAGATAATATAGCAAAATCACACTACGCGGAATTAAAATGTTGGCATTTAGGTTAAATGTAAAGTATATAAACACCTATTACAAAATTTAAAGCGGGGAATATTTTCGAGTGAACCTCATGGGCATTTCGTAAAATATCGTCCGACGAAAAAGTTAAAGCTATTTAAAAATGTAAAAAACTAAAAATGCCGTAACTTTTTTTTCTGACAATATTTTACAAAAAGCCCATGAGGTTCACTCGAAATTATTCTTCTCGTTAAATTTGATTTAGTTTCTAATTTCGTGATAAAGTTCTAAATCTAACCAAAATGACATAATTTTGTAATATTGCCAATTGGACGGACGGAGACAGAAAATAGCATCCTCTTAACGGCGTATGTGGTGTGTGGCATACACACACACACACACACCGGTTGCATTGGCCACCGCGCCACTTATCACGTCCCCGCGCGAGTGATTGTACGGTATCTCTCCGAGCCCATTCTTGGCCGCCCCGTGTCGTCCACCGTGATAAATGCGCCCGGCCCGTCGTACGTATTATTACCGTCATTGTCTTCGGTGGCCGTACGTACGCGTACCGTACGCGCGTATAATAACATGCAAAATACTTTCTAAACGGCCTCGGGGCCGCTTTTGTCGACGACGACGGGACCGGTCGCCGGTAAATTGATTCACGACGGCGCGGCGCGCGGCCAGGCTGCGGCCGGCCTACATAATATATACCACACCACCGGTCGCCGCGTAATTATTATTATGAAAATCGTCGATAGCCGCCACCGGTTTGTATAAATAATAATAATAATAATAATAATAATAATAATAATAATAATAATAATAATAATAATGATAATAATAATAATAATGATAATAATAATGTAATACGCGCATTATGTACCGTCGTGTTTTCATTTTAATTGTTTTATTTTTGCCGTTATGATTTTACACACACAATACGATATTGTTATTAGGTATTATAATATTGTACACGAAGTATTTCGAATATTTTTCACTATGGTTTTCACGCCGCGAGTCCCATATATCGATACGGCTCTAACCACAAAACGACCACAGTCTATATACTATCATAATAGGTATATATATATAATGTGTGTACACCGTACACTCTACACAGTACTCTCCACATTATACGCGTATAATATGTACAATATTATATCTGCAACGAGTCGGCAATTCCGCAGTCCGATTCCATCGATTTCGGGTCGGTGCTTATAAAACACTCGTTTCGCAATTCCATTTAGACATTATATATATATATATATATATATATATATGTATACCTACACGTATATATATACGAGCAGTAAATATATGTCCACCACTTCATTTTATGTATATATATATATATATATATATATGATATTATGTATATATATATATATAATGCCTATAAGTGTATTGAAATATCATTACGGTGAGTAACTGCAGTGCTTCATCGGTATAATACAATGCACACTCCACTCCGGTGCAATTCACGTCATAAAATATCGTACACGGTTCATATTATTATATGTATAGAACGTGGCAAGGTGGATACTGTTCGTGCTCGTCGAGGTGGCGTGACGCCCGGCGGCCGTGACGAAGACTGATTGTACGAAAACCGCAAGAGGGTGCCCGGCGGGTGGCTTGTCTCGCGATTTGCATAAAGCTACCGATAAAGCCGGACGTCCCCTTCGACGGTCTCTCGGGAAAAACCGGATGCGCAGCGATAATTTATATGCGGTCCACCTCTCCCCGCCACCTCTACCCCAATAAAAATCCACGGTTAACAATTTCAGACGGTCGCGCCACCGATAACGTCGGTGGCGCGAAATTAAGTCGACCGGTGCCGGTTGGTTTTAAGGGATACGCGGAGGGTGGCCAGCTTTTAAGCTCGGAGACAAGTCTTATCAATTATACTGCTTGTCTTAAGCTGCATTATATATAGCCCACAGGTATAGGTATACACAACAGCGAAGTCGTTTTGCCGTGGTAAGAACACTATAATGTTCCTATTATTATTATGAAAATTGTACTCTATTTAATTCGTCGTTTTTTTTTTTTTTTTTTTTTTTAATCATTTCTAATAAAGTTTATATACCTACATTCAGATAAACGTATAAAAATAAATCCTGAAAAACTACGTAGGTATATTAGACTAAATATACATAAATCATACAAACGAATCGCGAGAAAAATGTATTTAACATCGTCTGTTTACGAGTTGTAATGCGTATTATGAAATCAGTTTTGGTTATTTCACCATTGACATTTCCTTTTGATTATCGATTGAGATGTCATCGTATATTCAATAGCCCGGAGGCAATCAAATAATAAATTGAAAACCGGCTCTCTCGACACGTGTCGCCGGAGGTTCCAAGATATGATAATGATGATTAATCAATCGAAAAATTGCTTACTAAACGTTTCGCACGTTTCATTTAAAAGTCTACCTTTGGGTTTTGTTATATTATATAATAATATATTAATACGAAATATATTTTAAATTAATTCATTAATGTAATAATAATTTAATTGTTATAGGTATTCAAAAAGATTGAAAAAAAAATAAAAATAAAAACGTAAAACATTCTGAAACATCAAAGTCTCTTTACTTTTATACGAGATAGACAATTATTATTATATGCATAATTAAAGTAAACTACAATCAATCGTTTCTTCTAATATTTTTTTCATTATTTAAACAGGACTTCCTTATTTATTATATATGCCAATTTGAGTTTAGTGTATTCAAATTTCAAATATATAACATTATATTAATGTATGCGCGTGTTGTATGTATGTTTGTGAAAACAGAAAGAGTTTTTTTTTACTTCGAAAAGGTTTGATATTCCAAAAACGTTTAATGAAGGTTAGAGTTAGAATGTATACCAATAGATTCAATAAATTATACTCCATCTTTTTATAGATTTTATTTTTCTCGGAAAACAATATTTTAAATTAAAAATTTATATTTATACCTCTTATTTTAATATTTATATTTAAGTAAATGCATGAAAAATATTAAAAATATATATTTTCCGATTTTATAAAGAATACCTATATTTTTTATGAGTTATACAGTTTTTTTTAAAAGTATTATTCGTTATAGAATGTATTTTAAATGAGTTCAAAATTAATATATAAGCTATAGGTATATATATATTATATATCTATACATATTATTTAATACCTATGTAATAATGTATTTTGTACAGTAGGTATTTTATTCAGTTTTATCAAGAGTAATTCTTTATATTTATATAATCCCAACAGCTGAAAAAAAAACAAAATATTATTACAAACAATACAATATTATTAAAACGTTATAAAGAATTGTAAATATAAATAAAAACAAATGAATATTATGTACGGTACCAACACGTTGATTTTATTATATTATCCTAATGACCGTACTTAACATATTACTACTACTATATGAGTACTACAACTACCACTACAAGTTTTATAACTACTATCACTATTACTATACTACACTATCACAAGTATACTGTAATAATACATAGGTAGATGGTAGTTTGGTATCTACTACCTACTTCAAAACTACTCGCTTTAGCATAATTTTACAATATCATACAAGGTTTTTATTTTTATTTTACATTCATTTTTTAGGTAAAACCTTTCGTAGTGCGACTATGTCAAATTATAGTATATTTGCTCGCACACCATCGGTCCAATTGTTTCCAGGGAACGTTGTGTACATGCAAATGATTTAGAGGTTTTAATATCTCCCCACTACTATAAGGGGCCCTCCCCTAACCATCACTGCCAACGTGCATTATTATATGAAACGAACCGGTGCCCATAAATCAAACTAGCACGTTCCTGATGTCACTTCCGTCCGTCCGAAACGGGTGCGTATATTATTTTGCCTCCAATTGTGCCCCGGCAGGTCAGCCGCAAAACACAGCGAATCGTTCGGAACGCATTCACAGTGTTGGGGGAGAACTTACACATACAAACATACACTGACACACCCACACACATACAAAAAACCGAATGCAATCGATATTAGGTGGTGGAAATAGTAGCCGGAGGGCGTAGGGTGAAAATTATTGTTAAAACACGAATATCGGTATAGGTAATAACGCAACCGGAGCGAATACACCTCCCCCTCTTCGTATTTTATTTTAAACATACATTTATTCGCAAAACAACTATAAGAAAAAGTCCATGTGAAAATGTCCGAGGGGAAAACGTCCATAGTAATAATGTCGGCAGAGGAAGGGGAGAATGCCAAATATACTGAAAACTAAAAATATTCACGGTATAGATTCATTTATATATATGATATTTATAAAATGAACAACATAATAATTAACCATGGTCGTAATAATTTGGTAGATTACCAAAATAAAAGGGTCTAAAAATGTATCTATTAAATCTACTTTTGAATCGTCGAAACAAAAATTATAATGATATCTTTTGATAAGTTTTAAATTAAACTCCATTAAATAGTTGGCATGAATAATTCATTAATTAATATAGTTCGACGCCGTAAAATTACCATTTAATTACTCGGCAGACATAATGCATTTATTACCGAGATTGACTTAACCGTTCAAACAACATTAATCTGTACCTAACTGCCTATATATATATAGTTCTTCCTAATCGACAATATGTTAATTACCACGGACTTCCAACTAGGTTGGTAATAAAAAAAGTGTAATATTAATAATATAACGTGAAACTGTCGCATAATGGTTACAATTCAGGGCCTATGAGTACGACCGCGATCACCAGGAGCGCTACGGGCGTTTTCGGTCGGAGAGCGCTCCGGGTGGCAGAATGGTATACGACGCCGACGTAAGGCGCTTATATTATGTACATCATTATTGGCTCTGACTACAACAATCATAAATACAGGCCGGCGAAAATTCACGATGATCGTAAAAACTGTATACAAGTCGTAAACGAGACGCTCGAAGGGATCACCGGACGTACACAAACAAATGCACATTGATCATAATATCATTATATGTATATATTATGTACGTATGTATGCATATAAATATATTTTTATATTATAATATACACATGCGGGCGAGGTTTTTTATATTTTACTTTTAATGCTCGTCGAGAAATGGACAATTAAAACAGTTTTTTTTTTTTTTTTTTTTTTATATTAAGAAAAGGTTGCGTGTGTGCGCGACTGTTTGGAATGCCGTTCCTCTCGGTGTGTGCCACACACGCTCGGCAGCGGCCGATCGCATATACGCCGCACACACGCGCCCGTCCGTACTACAAAATTGTACAAACACACACGCGGTCGTAAGTTACACCCGGTACGCGTGTGCATGTATTTATGGTTCACGAAATATGTTAATAAGCGTTGTGATGTCTAATTGAAAAAGTGGATAATGCCTAATCGTTTTATTTTTTGTTTTCGGTAATGTTTTCACTAACCGTGGTGGTGGTCTTGTCTTATCATCGGTTATATCGCTTCTCTCCAAGTAGTATTATATTTACCTATTTATCAATGTATGTGTGCATTTAAATACGTATAATACGAGTGTACATTATACTGCAGTGTGTGTATGTGTGTGTGTGTGTGAGTATAGCAATGCCAATGCAGGGTCATTAATCAACGCGGGGGCGTCGTCTGCGGGCGAAATTGTTATTTTGAATAATGAAGTCTCTGGCGCACACCACTATAAGGACCCGTCGTCGTATGCCGCCGAGCGCGCGATATTAACCCTTCGAGTCGCGGCGACGGCGACGGAATTGGCCGCGCGCGAAGCGCAACATGTGCTCTCCCCGGCGCGGCGGTTGATTGATGACCGCTGCCATCGCTGACGATGACGCGACGCCGTGGCACTGTTGCGCCGCCGTCGGCTCATCTGTTTTTCGCAACACATATTATTATACCCTTTAACCGATCGTCTGCTGCTTCTTCGACCTATCCGCCACCGCAGTCGACCCCTTTTTTTGGGTCTTTTACCTATAACCTATCACCCCGGTCTTGCGTCTTCCGCATACAGTCTGATGGATTTTCGATATAATAGTTTCCCTTCACACTAAATGTGTTTTAGTATATAAACACGTCACGTGGAGCGACCTCCTCTCCATCCCCCTCGATAGACCAGAAGTTTCCCAATATTTGCATTCGTTATAACATGGACGTTAAAATATTAAATTGGATTTCTGTCAATGTTCGTATACAACTCAAGTTTTGCGGCAACACAAAATAGTATTCTATGTGAGTAGATAAAACATAAACTTGTACACTTCCCATCAAAAATAATAAACTGTTTTTAGATGTCTATTTTCGAAAATCTTAAGCTAAAACAGAAAATTACTAGGCATAAGGGTCAGGTTAGGTCACCTTATAAATAATTGTCATATGTGATTCGATTAAATACAATATACCTATGCCAAAATGGAAAATAAATTTAATTTTAGTGTAATAGAATTCTACAGATGAAGAATTATGCAGAATGAGCATCAACACATTTTTAAACTAGATATACTGATATATAATTACAATATATAATTTAGAAAACACTAAAATTGCAGTCTTACAATTAGTGCAAACTCCGCTGTAACTTCTCAATGGACTAACGAATGAAAAAAAAAAAATTTTTTTTAAATCACCATCATTATACATACCTATACATTATATATAATATTAGGTGTATTATAATACTTGCATTTATTACTATGTATTATATACAAACGATTCTTTTAATCATGACCAATATGATATTTTTAAATACAAAGACTGTTTTTACTGCGGACATTTTAATGGACATTATTTACTTAATATGTACTATCGTTTATACATTCATGTTAATAAACTGTAGGCGTTTAAGTACTACAAATAAGTTACAACTTAAAATAAAAGTCAGTACCACACTATATCACTACAGACATCAATGTCGCGTATATCGTAAATAATAAGAAAAATTTCTGCGTTCGTATATATTTGAAATGTATAACTAATGTGTTTAATAAAATAAAAAAATTTGCATACAGAGAAGGGTTAAAACTATAAACAATTTTGGGAGAACGTAAAACAACTGGTTTTAAACGTTGTATACAGTATTCGTATATGTAACCAAAATAAAAAAATAATAGCCCATTGGCTTAACCCGCCCTAGTGCTGTTTTTTTAGGATTTTTATTTCACAACGAATTCCTCTTTCAGAGCCCAGTACATACAACAATGGGTGTAACTTTAGACAACTGTTGAATCAATTTATTGCTTGAAATACGGGGTATAATTCAAAATATAAGTACTTTCTTTGTTTCGAAATGTCCATAAATATATTATATTTAAGCAGATTTAAGATTCAACCACATTAAAGTGGTAACTTCGGCCATACCCACGCAATTTTCGACAAAAATAGTCCGAAAAATTGTGTGCAAAGATACACATTTTCGATATTATACTCAATTTTCTTTAAACTTCCAAAAAAAAAAATCAACCAATAAAATATTGAGTCCCACACCCAGCTGGATGCCGTATAATATTTATTAATTCTTAGGCTGTTATTTTTTTCCCATATTTTTTTGGGACGTGTTTGTTTTTTGTGTGTCCACGATGGTATCGGATTCGTTGGTCATCGCGCAAGCAGCCGCCACAGCCGTCGCCATCGCCGCGTGTTCACGCCAACAACCGCGAGAAACCTGTTTCACAGGAGAGCCGGTATTGTGATTTATACAAGCACCGTCGTCTGAATAATGACCGGTAAGCCGGTTATGACAAGCTCCGGAAGAAAAAAAACGAATACGAGTGTGTGTACATACTAATATTGTATCATATATTCATATATACACATAAATATAATATATACCTAGTATTATTTTATATGTATATAGATATAAAGTATTTTTTTCAATATATTTTTCTTATAATAGAGAGGGAAGAAAAAATCATACAGACTTTAGAATAAATGTGCTTTAGAGGAATTCAATAATGATAAAAAAATATGATATAATAGATTTTGCGCACACGGACCGGTTGCCCGCGGAGAAGAGTTTGGCCGGATTAATGATGTGGTCTATTCACACAACAGGACAAATATAACAATCCTTTTCTTTCATAAAGAGAAAATATATTAGATCGTCGAAAATATGCCACAATGGGTTAAAGTAATTCGATAATAATAAATGTTTATGGGTGGTGCTCGAGGTGTTCAGGTATAAAAAAATATTACGTTACAAAAAACATGTATAACCCCTCCGCATTAATTCAGCGAATTTATCCAGTTAATTCCTATTTGGTTTCAAATATATTATTAGAAAGAAAAAAACCGAATCAATTGTAATCCCGGGGATTATAGATTAACAATTATTTTAATTGTCTATGCACTTATACATTTTAATCATATTCCCAAATTCTATAAGAATCAAAATTAAAACCAATAGTTTTTGAACAACTGTAGTTATAAATTATTATTGTTATATATTTATTAATAATATATAAAATAAAATAAAGAAGAAAAATAAAATTTAAAATCTGTAACATATTAAGTGACTAATATATATATAGAGATATTATTTACTGCAGTAATATATACTTTTTGAGTCAGGTAAAATGAATACTGAAAGTTAAAATACCTATATGTCTGTATTAAAAAAAAATACTAAGTGAAAGGTATATAATAATAGTACCATATGGGAAATTAAATCCTACGCTTATTTATGAAAAATAATATTATTCAATCATTTTTGTAATACGGAATTATTATATTTTTTTATATATACGCAATAGTTATACAGAGAAATCCATAAGATTTTATAAGCATTACATTATAATGTTTAACAAAATTCAACTGTTTACCAGATATACGTATAAAAAATAAAAGAGGAAACATTTTAGAAAACAAATGCCTATAGTTTGTTGTCCAATAAATAATAAAATATTTACAAATACCTAAATTTAAATAAGTAGACAATTGTAAACGATTTTTATATAAAACTTGAAACTAGGTACATAAATAATTTTTTTAATAATCAAAATTTAAACAACAAATCATAATAATATAGATATTAGGTAGGTATATTATAAAGGTAATTAATTAATGTAATAAACATATTAATAATTAATAAATTATAGGTATTATCTAAAGTATATTATTAAATGATTACCTACCGAATATTATATTATATATTATAACATTGATAGACACCTAATACCTAATTAAATTGTATAAATATAATAGACGAATTTAAATAATAATACATGAATAAGAATAATATGTCCATTTCATCAAATTGACTTCCTAATAATAGTCAATAAAACATTAATAAATAACTCATATAATAAATATACAACCTTGATACTGCCATAAATCATAACTCATGAATAAAAATTATGATTTATTAGATGATTTTTTGGTATCTATTGTTAAACCTGTAAATATTATTATATAAAGACATCTACATTCTACATATTGTCATGTAGAGAATATTAATATTTAATTTATTAGAACATCCCCAATGTATATAATACCACGTATCTATATCATAAATTAATCTTTTAAATAATATTATAATAATTTAAAATAGTTTTTACTTTTTAGTAGACAGTGGTATATTAGGAAACTGTCGACTAGATACTAAGTAAAAATATACAGCCTCATAAATTACAAAGATAAGTTACAAACAATTAGTAAGCCACTTTTATCTAATCTAATATCGGTACATAAATCATACTTGATACTTTCATTTATTAATTCTAATATAATAAGATTATAATAATATTTATAATATAATAATTAATAACTAATAATAACATTTGCAACATTTGTACAATAAAATAAATCTAAAAATTAAGGAAGCCATTAAAAATGAAAAAAGGATGCTCTTTAAAATTTTTAATCATAGATCTTTTGAAAATATTTTCTGTAATAGCTAATATTTTAGTTCAATATTAATACTCAAAATTAAATTTACATTAAGATAATGTCATTACAATTTATTATTTTCATTATTAAAGAATATATCACTATTAAAGATAATATAATATATATATATATACTTTAATGTTAATTAAATGTTTTATTTAATAAAAATAAACGATTAGAATATAAGTAGAGACCTACTTCATTTTAATGTAGAATAGATTTAATGTTAAATTTGATTATGTACCTACATGTGTGTATGTAACGTATTAAAAATATTTGTCACTGCAAAATATCAATGGGTTTTCTTTTTTCTTCTTTTTTTTTTGTGGAAACGGGCTATACTCGAAAATCATTATCCAATAACTGACGTCAATGGTAATTCTAAAAAGTTATAAGAATGCAATTTAAAGAAAAAAATAATATAAAATCATATCAGGATAAGTTATAACTTTTATATTTCTTCCATTCAATAGCCATACCTATATTTTACTGAGAAGAAAACTTTTGGAACACTCTGTATACAAAGATAACTGTATATTATATCCAGTCTTATCCCATCTTCGTTGTCAAATGAAAGGAAAACGCTATAACGCCTACTCATTTTTCTAAATAATTTTTGGCATTCTTCTTGATGAGAAAACTGGATAGGCCCGAAAGGTGCAGCCAATTTCGTTTTCCTCATTTTTCACTCGACTCGTTCTTTTCCGCTACGGTGCAATCTCTAGCCACCTATCCACCCCCTTTTTTTCATCATCGTCCCCCAGAGTTATCTCGTGAATACAAATGAACCGCATTACCAGCGATATTTCACCTTTGGGAGTATATGAATGGGAGGAGGTAAAATGTAGAGGTAAAAATAATAGCGACATCACGAAGTCCTCGGTCATTAGTCTCAATTTTACATAGTGGCCAACGGGTCGCCAACTGCAAAAGCTTTTATTATATACGTTTTATTGGTAAATCTCATTTGGAAAATTAACTTTAACCTTTCTCCTTCAAAACTTTTTTACGTACCTACTTATTATACCATATAAATATATTTACATATCTCAGGAATAAGGGTTAATAAGGTTTATAAGGGTTAATGGAAGTTCTCCTTAATATTGAACAAATAATTGATAAAATGGGGAAATTGTAACATTTACTAATTACATTTTTAATTACCTACTCATTTAACTTAGGTATAAACTATATAGATATAATTTTATAAAATTAACACGAGTTACTTTTATGATTATGAATACTTTATGGTTCTAAATATATATATGTATTTAACTTTATGTTGATTCTATAATCTATAAGTTGAAACAAATATTTCTTTTCTATAAAAAAAAAAAAATCACTCATTCAAAACAGGTATATTATACTATATATAATATAAATAGACTCATAATTAATGTGATTACATTTGATTTTGTGTTTAATTTTGCATAAAGAAACCCATCTTACATAGATATATGTAATAAGTATATGAATAAATATAAACTTAATTTGAAATATGATGCATATGTAATAAGAAGATATTATTTTTAATATTGGTGTACTTTTTGGAAATTTCATATGCGATACAACTATTATGAAACTGGTTGATATAACCCCCTCGGCATTTTAGTCAACGAGCAGTTGCATAGACAAAATTACACTATACTTACTTATAACAGTGTGATTTTCTTAAAACTTAACTCTTTTTTTTTAAATCAAATACAATATTTTATTATATGGCATAAAAAGTCGACCAGTACAAGTTTAGGAAATGTGTAAACGTGCGGATAGAGAAATATGCCAGTTACACGGCAGTGCACTAGAGGAATGTTTTAAGGGGAAACAACACCATGTTTACCATAATCTGATGAAAAAAATTGCATACATATACGGTAATTAAGCAGTTAATTACTTGTTATACAATATAATACATAAACATAATAATATAATTATTACCGTTTTAATAAAAATCTGCAGTGGACTAATATTATTCGACATAAAAATACACATTTAGATCAAAAGTATTTTTTAATGCGACAAAAATCATATTCGTTATTAGAAAAAACTCCGTTGAACCCAAATTAAATATAATAATAATATATAGATTATAGATATAATATTATTGTAACGTTACACTATACCTGGTTAACCCGCGCTATGTACCTATATAAGATGTTCGTGACAATCGACTTACCTGAAAAACAAAAAACAATACTATATAAATAAAATGTAAACGTAAAAACGTATATAAAAGTAATCGTGAGATAGTCGTTAAAACCTAAAAGGAATGCGACATATAACATATTTATAACTTTAATCTTTTTATTGTAATCGTGTTTATTTCTCTTTTAATTCCAGACGAAAACGTTTTATTTTGTCATCAGCCCTGCTGACGATACTAGAGGCACTCGACAGACAGGTCTCATTACATTAAAAATCATGTGACGACTAATATACAAGACTCTAGAATAATTTCTATAAACATACGCAGTGTGTATTTGCAGAGTGTCTAATATATACTAATACTAATATGTTATATATGTGTATGTGTATGTGTATGTGTATGTGTATGTGTATGTGTATGTGTATGTGTATGTGTATGTGTATGTGTATGTGTATGTGTATGTGTATGTGTATGTGTATGTGTATGTGTATGTGTATGTGT
>JAIPRL010000376.1:114976-149111 GCA_025469235.1 Pemphigus obesinymphae
TATGTGTATGTGTATGTGTATGTGTATGTGTATGTGTATGTGTATGTGTATGTGTATGTGTATGTGTATGTGTATGTGTATGTGTATGTGTATGTGTATGTGTATGTGTATGTGTATGTGTATGTGTGTGTGTATGTGTGTGTGTGGGTAAACTTGGATGAATTAAATAAAATCAAAATCGGTTCCCATCGTGTTAATTAATGTTTAGGTAGAAATTAGAAGAAAAAACCAAAAGCTTAATGGGCATTTAGCCAGAACAATGAAATATCTGTCAGCACAATAATTAGATATTATACATTTCTCACAGAAATAGGTTTTCATAAACTGTGAATTGACAACTCTTCAAATAAATAAAAAAATATACCTATTATTATTTATATTAAATCTTATTTGGCATTTTTATTTTACAGAACATAAATTTTTCATTTCCATAAATTACTCTTAAGCAGTTTAATATTTAAATATTTATATAAGATGTGAGATAATATATGAATTAAGTGAATATACGAATAGTTAAAAATCAATAGATATCTTAAATCGTACATTTCAAAAGGCTTTGACACAGCAGCAGCCGTACTTGAATATTATTACTATGTACGTCTAACTCAAAATGTCATACACACAAATCTCATCTGGTGGAAACAATAGATAACTGCAAATATCTTGTGAGTATATAGAAGCTTGTTGTCATTGTATAATATATACCATTTCGAAAACGCGTTAATATATACATTAGGTATACGCGGAGTTTTGAAATAGTTTTAATTGAAGAAACATTTCTCTATTTTCTACCTGCATCGTATCTGGGAATAATGGTTATTTAATTATTCCTAATGGAAACGTATAAACTGAATAACCTCGTGCATTAGCATAATAATAATAATAAATATATATACTATATATATATACCGGTAGGTACGCCAAAAGCGTATCGGACAATCTGTTTATAAACCTTTTTCAAAATCGACAGAACTACACAAAACAAAAAACGAAAAACAGTATTTTGTTTTTAATTTTCCAAATGGAAAACTTTTCCCTTTGATAATTTTTGAAAAATTCGTCAGCCATTACACAGGGTAGAATTTCAGGAGGGCGCGGAAAGAAAGTGCGGGATTCCCGGCGTGCGTGGTAGCAACATATACCGATCGCAAGCATTTATATTCTCTTTTATATATAGGTAGGTAGAGGTACTCTATTCTCTGGGTCTGGACCGGGTCATCATTTCTCTGTCCTCTCTCACATGCACAACACATAATATACGCACATATACACGCGCAATGTTTTCGAAGTATACCGACCGAACGGTACACGATTTATTGCCGGGCCCGAAGACTCGCGCGCAGTCCGGACACGCGATGTCAATTTATTGCTCTTTATTCAAATGACGTGCAACCGCCACGGTAGAGGTATAGGCCGGGGAGGATTTCCTATTTTTTTTTTCTTCCTCTCCGCCGTCTACTAACTTTTTTCCTCTTTTATTTTTATTTATTTATTTATTTTTTTTTTATCTCTCCTCGAGAAGAAGAAGAAAAAAAAAATCCCCCGGTTCCGACCGCAATTTATCACGGCCGAAAAGCTTCTTATCAGGGGTAGCGAAGAGTTTACGATAATTTATGGTACGACGTTTCTCTCGGCGGTCTCTCGTTTCACCTCCGCCGTCACGCAGGAATGCGGGCTGAACGCCGACGGTCGCTGGCAATAGCTACACGCCTTGTCGCGCGCACATGCACAAAGGCGACAATGGACATTTACACGAGAGGGACACACAGCTGTTTTCGGCTCGGTATACGTACACATATATATATATATATATATATATATCATATATACTCGTATATTGTGAGGAACGAGGGAAGAGGTGTCGCCGGTAATAAGAACGGCCTAAATACCCGTCATTATCCCACCCCGGAGGCGTGAGTGCGTATAATATATATTATACAAATAACATTATACATTATGAAATATAAAAGAGCGAATACGATGCTTTTTGTGTACAGTATAATGCGCATAATATTATATTATATACGATAGTAACCGGTGAATTTCACGGGCAATACGGCCGCGGAATTCGAATACGAGGATTAGCCGAGTGTAATGTCGGAGGTGACCCGGACACCTGGAAAATTACACACGCCAAATATCCGGCGTGATTGTACCGGGGCGGGCGGGGGGGGGGGAGGGGGTGTATTGAGACGTGCTCGATTTATATGCGCGCCAATGGCCGCCAATGCATATCCAGTGCAAATTGCCGAAAATTACACATATGTATGCGTCTCGGGCGACTTATTGTACTGCTAAACGCATACACGGCCGTCGCTCATTATTCATTCGTCGGTTTGGTACACAAGACGATTGTGGATTATAACAAAAAAAAAAAAAAAAAAAGAAAAAAAAAGTAGATATACAATTTTCATTTATTTCACACCCGCACGGGTGTTTGCACGGTACATACGAATAAGAATGGAATATATTATTTGTCTGTCACATTAATACTCTCGTTTCTTTTCACTGAATACGCGCCCGGTCAAACGTACACCTATGATATGTATTACTGGCAATGAGTTTTGAAAAATTCCAATAAATTTGATAATTTATTATGAAAATGTGTCCAGCCGGCGAAAATGTTCGAAAAAAAAGTGAATAACTTATATACGCATGTTGTTGTTGTTCTTCTTCTTAACCTTTAAGACGATACTGTATGATATACACAATAAACTCATTTCCTTATATTTCTTTTTATACATTGGCCATTGCTAAAACCCGGAAATCGGCTCCTGATTTCATACTGTCTCTGAAGTACTTTAGGAAAGCATTCCACTGGAATCCTTTCTTGCACCATAAACAGTGATGTTCCTTAATATTCCTCCATATGCATATGTACAGCCCATGAAGAATAGAGATGTAGTATCTCTACTCTTCATGGTCCAGCCCAACAGAGAGACTGATTTTTTCTTATTTATTCTACAATGCTAGGCTTTTGATATAAATATTTGAGCTGAAAATTAAGTTGAATCTTCCATTAGGAATGGGCTGAAGATAATTCTCAGCATTTATTATTTTTGAAAATCATTAGTAATGTTCATGTTTCGCAGCCATACATCACCACATGTGCAGGAACGTTAAATTTATAGCTATATATATTGAATATTAGTTATTACAGTACAATTATATATATCCATCTATCATACTGAAAAATCTATTAGAATTCAAAATCCTTAGAAAAAAATCATACTTTTCTGTGATTTGTTTATATTCTACCAATCTATTAAATTATTTGGTTTATTGTTGAAGAAAAAATTACATTATTTCATGCTATTTTAGGCCAATTAAAAGGAAAAAATTATCCGACAGAAAGATTTATAAAATTCGTTACGTTTTCCGGTTATGGTTATATGATTACAATTGGGCACGTACTAGGTATATAGATCGTCATTTAAATGCAATTATTATGTTATTCCATTCAAAAGTCACCTCTTTTTATAATCATATTCCGAACACTGAAATTACATTTCTACCCTCCTCCTATTGTAGCTGAGATTCATACAACGGTATTCATCAACCTCCACGATAAATAGCTTTTTAGACGTATTTCACTATTGAACACAATAGTTGAGTATACAGGTACATATAACATATCTATACAGGAAGATTATTATATGCATATATCATGTAAGTTTGTCGACCGCTATCACTACCGTAACCGTCAACCTCTAGCTCGTGGAAGTTTAATCCTATAGACACTTATTTGGCCTCCCTACAATTCCTCTTCACCCACAATAGCAGCAGAAGTAGAAGTTTGCCACGGATTTATGTCACCGTCAAATGTCCGGTCACGAAAGTACACACCTGTTCGTTCACACGGGCTTTATTTAAAATTTTTAACGAGTTTAATCAAATATATAATAGGTATACCTTTATTTAAGTATATTTTTTATTCACTAAATTTTTAAAATATTTATATCCTATAATATTAACCCTTTTTTTTTTTTGTGGCGTTCCGTTAACATTAGATTATATAATTCCAATGTATTTATGAAATTGTGACATAAATATTCAAAATCTGGTAGCGTTTTGTATTATTTGGACACTGCCGTTCGCAATAAGTGTTACATGAAACCCATATAGGTATAGTTTTTGAATTCGTTAAATAAAAATCATAAAAATACATTGGAATAATACGAGTAAATAAATTACGTTATTATAATTTGAAGTATAAAAATCTGTTAAAATAAAATGTACCTATATTGGAATCATGGTAGGTATATAAATATATATCTATATATATATTTATTCTGTCCATGTGTAATTATTCAAATTCCTTCTAAACCGCTGGACCGATTTTAATGAAATTTTTTGTGCGTGTTAGAATGGGTCCTTGGATGGTTTAGATTCACAATTAGACCCGGTAGGTGGCACTGCAATTGGGTTCAAGGATATTTTATTTTTATTTTTTGACGAACAATTTTTTTCATTTTTTCAAGATTTTTTGCATATTATAACATATATAACCCCAAAATTTCACCCCCTCCCAAAATTTTTTAAAATGAATAAATCATAAGTTCATGAATAATTGACCCTTAAAACCTTCTGAGAAATTTATGAATAATTGACATTCTGCAGAAGTTTGTGTACCATATTTGGCGCTGATGTCAAATTCTGTGGAAATTGTAAATATATAAAATATATTTTTTTATAAGATTGCTATGTTGTACCTATACAGAAAAGTTTCTATAAAGATTTAAAAAATATTTATAACAAAACAATCTAATCCGGGCAACGCCAGGTAATTATGCTAGTATATATTTAAATATATATAGAATAATTCATAATAAATAAAAATCAAATTATTTCCGTTATAGGTATCACGTTTTAATATATTGTGTTATACTAATTCATTTGGTATCAAAGCAAATACTCAGCTTATTATTCATGAATTTAATTTACAAGATATTTATGAATATTATAAGAAGGTAAAGATGTTATGGAAATTTTATATTTATAAACTATAATCGAATTTTTATCGAATCAAATCATAATTAATTGAAATGTTAACTAATGTAATTCAATTTTTTTTTTAACTAGTTTACGCTTTGAATGAAAACATTATTTTAAACTTGGAAACTTGCCATACGGTAATTATTTCTGTCACCGTACATTTACGCTATTCAAAAATACAAAATATTGTATAATAATAAATGTTTCATACAACTATAGAACATTGAAAACAGTTATCGTTTACTGTAAGCAAGTGTAAACGGTTTTGCTATAGACTTTACGAAGAAAAACGGTATTGGAATCCTCGGCCATTGGAATGCCAGTTTGGACCCGTTGGAAAAAAAAGGGGGGAAAGACCAAACAACCCATTATCTGCGATCAGTAACTCGGTAACTGAATACTGACGATACTATATAATTATTATTGCGTTCTGTCGCGAGCGTCAAAATACAAACGCAGATATGGATCACTGGCGTTTTTGTTTACAGCGCGTTCGAAATACCACCGGCTAACTATAAGTTCTCCCTCTTGCTGTTGCAGCAACAGCATTGAGGCGAGCTCTCGTGATACGCGTGTATCGATCGTGATCCCAACAGCCCGCCGCGACGGTAAAAGGTCCCTCTCCGATCGATTAATGGTCTCCGATAAAGCGATCACAATCTGAAGGTATACACATACTAGCAAAGAGGAAAAATGTATACATATACCATTACTCGTGTGCAATTTTTTATCTTCCTTCATTTATACACTCATTTTACCGAGTTAACCGGGTCCGTTGACACCAGATTGCAACTGGTCATTTTTTCATTTTATTTATCTTCTCTCTATTTCATTTGCTCTTAGGGGACGTCAACACGGTTAAAACACACACATCATCAAATTATGTAATTTGTCACCCGGTAGCCACTATAGGAATACAATGGCCGGACCCCTAGGAATTTTATGCGTCAACTGCTCGTTTACTGTTTGGTATACGCTGCCCCACGATTTTGGAAGCCCGAGATTTGTTATTGTCGAGGGACAGGTGTGCGCAGGAGTTGTTGTTAACCAAAAAATACAAAGGAGAAAAAACATAAATTCAGACAAACATGTCGCTTTTAAAAATTACCCTATATAGGTTTCTTTGTTATTGTCAAAATGACGAGGTCCTTTTACACTTTTAACGACCCCTAAAAATACACCATTACTTTTGATTAAAATAATAATTATTCTACCTACTTAATTAACGAATGAGAAACTTGTGGATTATTTTTAGAAAGAATCGAAATGCTTTTTGGCTACTACATTTATTATGTTAGATATATATAATATCTTATGACATCGGTACAGTTGGCACTTATTAAAAATAATATTTTCTCACCGTTTCCAATGTATAAAAATATAGAATATATTAAATATATTATCTTTTATATTTTTCTATTTTTTCTATTATTTTTAGTATAGTTTGTTTCGAGAATTCTTTACATTATAGTTTGAAAACGTCAACACAATTCATTTTTAGGTAATGTAAATAGTCATTAGATAGTTCTTACGCGCGATAAAAAAAAAATAACACTTAAAAATGCAGTTATAATTACTTATACACAAGAATTGGCAAAAAATAAAATATTCAATGATGAACTATGTGAGCCGAATACAAGTGTGTGTATTGCGTAATAAAATTATACAGTAAAAAAAAAAATTTATTCAATATTTTGATATTAAAAATTAATGATAGGTACCTATTATAAAATGATGGTGTTCGGGTCGATTGATATTATACCCGATAGTCTATAATACGAAACCATGAACAGCACGCTCCGGTGCGTTGTCAAAAAAAAAAAAAAAAAACCGCTTATAATAATGCCTCCCGAGGGTAGGTGATTATAGGACAGCAGCAGGCTGTTATCTCTGTGTTATCGCACTGCCACGGCGGCCCGACAACAAAAACGTTACAGAGATACACAATTTTTCCCTCTATACCGAGTGGGTGACGAAGGGAAGTGGATTTGACCCTAAATGTATATAGCATGTCTAGGATGTGTATAGTTCGTGTGTAAAAAAAAAAAAAAAATATAATAATAATAATAAAAGGTGGCGGATGTGTTTTGTATGACCTCTTATCGTGAAAACACGATCCGAATTCGAAATATCGCTTATAATGCATATTATATTATACACAATATACATATATATATATATATAGTGTACTGGGCACGACGACGACGGACGTTTAGATATGATATATTACAGAAGGGGAAAGGTTAGTCGCCGACGCCGGTGGTTTGCCGTTTGCGTTCGTTCTACTTATACTATACATCCGTCTCGCGTGTTTGTTTTGTGACATAAGTTATAATTTTTATTATTACTTTTTACAATATCGTTTAGAGGACAATACGACACAACACGGTGGCCGACGGCTGAACCGTTTTCAAATAATCGATATGTATATAGCCTATATACAAGTAGGTATATGGTTAATATATATATATATATATATATGTATATAGCCTATATACAAGTAGGTATATCCAGCTATATCCCGCGGGCTGTGTGCATTGTGTGCGTGTGTATAATACACTGATAGCCACGTGAGTATAGAAAAAATCATGACGACGCCAGAACATCCGAAAAAACCGCGTCGAATTTAAAAAAAAAAAAAAAACCGACCGCCGCCGTATAATAAATAATTAATGGATCGATTCCTAAAATGGTCCGGACGACAAACCACGCGGTTGTAGTTGTATATGTCGTGACGATGACGGTGGCGGTTGTGTGGTGATGATATTCGGAGATAGATTTATATGACGGCTTATACATGGAACTTTGTACGAGTTTTATTTTTATGTCCACGTCACGTATTAACGTATAGAAAAATGTTGTATTAATTTTTTATTTTATTTTTTTCATATAATCAAACAAATCGATGTTTGTTATTTTTTTTTTTTGCTTTCCAATAACAATAATTTACATTTTTATCGAATAAAAATCGTTTTCTTTACGGATTTATTTAAATAAATATTACTAAATTTTCGATACCGAGTACCTACCTACCTATACCCATTATATAGACAAATGTGAAATGCTTAATTATTTATAAATACTTAGTATTATACAATCAAGACTAAAGATAACAATTGAATAATATGTATACCTACATTTTGGGGCAATAAACTGAATCTATAACAATTAATAGATTGAATAATATATTTTAAATCATGACTATTAAATACCTACCTACCACAATAAACAAAATATATTTAGCATATAAAAATATAATATATTTTACTTGTTATAAATTAAATTAAATTATACATCTATAACATATTATAATATGTTTTTACTTCATTAGTACTGAATAAGATAAACGAGTAAAAAAAACATTAATGTATATAGGACATTATAGGTAATAGTTCAAATATGAGTTATAACAATATCTTATCTTATCATATTATGTTCATAATATTACAAATTCAAAAACCTTACATTGCAAATATTATCTTATGATGGCCTCAGATATAACCTTTTGTTTAGAATTTAGATAAAAGATTATAAACTTCATTATATATTAAATGTTTATACTTTATTGATTAGTTTTAAATATGAATATTTTTTGGGTATAAATATAATATATTGTGTAAAATATAGTTGTACAAACTATAGTATAGGTATACCTTTATATTAATCATTAAAAATATAAAATTATATACACCAGATACCCACTAAACGGTTTTAAATTTCAATTTTTCAATTAAAATTATTCCAACATAGATAAGTTAGGCTACAACTCGTTTTCGCACAATTACCTACTGCTTTTAGAACTATAGTTTCTTAAAAAAAATACAACACGATCACACACAGAGATTTTAGCTACCTTCCGATTCTTATATTTCAGAATATATTTCGGAATCGTGTTTTCAATACAATAATTTATTTTTGCTTTCAAATTTAAAATACTAATAATACACCATCATGTTTGAGAACCGAATGGACGATGGACCAATTTTCACCATTTGTATCTGCTGGATGACTCTTTTTCAAGTATTGACATATTATAAAAATTTAACACCCGATATAATATAACATTTTAATAGGCATGCAAAATATTTTAATTAAAACAATAATTTGTATATTAAGATACAAGCATAATAACTGAATCAATTTAAAATTTAGAAAATACGTATTACGAATTTTTGTTATAAATAAATACAGTATTTTATTTGGTATATTCATAATAAAAAATAAGACAATTGATATATAGACTTGTAATTTATAGTATATAATATAAGCCTATGCAATTTAATAGTAAATTTAATAGAAAATTAGTCATTGAACTTTATAGAGATTATAAATTAATTTTAACTGTTTGCAATTATGATGGATCTTTCATCTTTTGATGTTCATGAATCATGTGCACCGTTAATTTTTAGGGATGGGCAACTAGCAACTGCATCCGGTCCACTATACTATTTATCGCGTATAAGCTGTGACTTTTTTATGATATTTTTATTATCGAAAAATATACTAATATGTACTTAAAATATAGCAAAAATCGCTTGGTAAATTAAATTTTGAGAAAGTTATCAATAATCAAACATCCTGTAAAACATACTTTAACTTACATCTATACATACATTTATAGTTCTTATCATATGCATAAAATATTAATTAATTCGTTCCAACTAGTAATAACAATTTTTTTGTCTGGCCTGCAATCATTTTAAAGTTTCAAAATTAGTTCTCTAGTTACTTTGGGTTAAAAAATGGTTTGCGTGCATTATTTCAAAGACTCTTAATCGTTTAAGATCTCTGGTGGTTTTGGTGTAATATCTATAAAGAATTGTATATATTAATATACTATATTGAAATTTATAAAGTAACAACCCAAATTGTTCAGTCTATTTTAATTTTGGTTATATAAAAATTAAAAACAGAAATTACTGAATTTATTTTCGCAGATAATAAATAATCGTAAACTTTTTAATTCGTTACAATATATATAAGTAAAATTAATATATCTTATAAAAAAATAATATATAAAAAGAAAATGTGCTTAGAGTATTAAAAATATATTATAAGTAAAAACTAGTTTCAACCATAAGTCATCATAAGGTTACTATTAGCTCGAAACTATAGTTGTTACTTATAATATATTTTGAACACTTTAAGGTACTTACATTTTCTTTTTATATAGGTATTATTATTTTATAATATATATTAATTTTACTTACATATATTGTTATTATTTATAATATATATTTATTTTTATTTTTATAAGTGTTAAATTTTTTAGAATTTTTGAATTCGACTTAATACTCTCGAGGCTTAAATGTTAATAACTTTTTTACATGAACTTGGTTTTCCATTCAATTATTATAAACCATATACAAAAATATTACTTAGGGTAATATATTCACGTTTAAATTTATATTGGAAAATACGTGACGTGAGGTCAGAAGCATTGATTTTTTTCTACCACTATAATATAAGGGAAAAGAGGGCACTTTTACCGAGGCTACCAAAATTGATTGGTTTTTCATGCTCGACAACGTTTTTCTTTGTGGTAAAAAAAAAACTTCAAAAAGATTTTTATATTTTTGGCAATTGTAAAAAGTGCTACATACACATAAAAAAGTTATGATCGCTTCGTAAGAATTCGCATTAATATATAATATAATATAACATAATCCAAAGCCAATCTTTGTCAATTATGGAATTTAATGATAATCTCAAAAGAAAAATATATATGAAATCATTAAGTGGGTGTATTATGTCGAAGCAGATTATAAAAAAAACGCAAGTTTGTGAGCGTTTTTTCCCCTCCAGCTTCCAAGCAAACCCGGTTACACATAATTTTAAGTACCTAGAAGAGTTAATCTGGCGTAGGAAGTGATTTTTTTCTTTCTTCTTCACCTCTTATTGTAATTTGTCAAAGTCACCGGCGATAATATTATTCTTTCCATGTTACCCCGATAGACGTAGACGAGATAAAGAAAAATACCGACCATTACATTATTGTGTATGTCAGTATATATATATATATATATTATATATTCAGTAAAAAATGTTCCTAACCGGTCTTTGGTGTAGATATTACGCATATTTTCATGTGACACGTTGTCACTGAAAATGGAACATAATATCAGGTACCTATATACTCGATTATGTATGAAGAAAAATTAGTTTTTAAACTTCCGGACCACACCACATTGTGGAAATTCTAAAATATATATCAAAAACAAAATAAAATTTAAAACCCTGGATGTATTAAAAAAAATATATTCAATTAAAATAACAAAAAATGTGACATTTAAACATTTATTTTTAACTTGCAGCCATTTTGTATTTGATCCAATATTTTAACTTCCAATATAATATTAAAATTATTGTTTTCATCAACTTATAAATATACAATTGTATTTATCATTATATATTATTTTACATTAATTTTGAAGACACAAAATAAATCATCTAAATTCAATATAAAAAATAAATGACACTGTGACTATTGAAAACAACTATGCATACAAGATTTTGGTTAATTCGTTATTAATTTTCTATGGGATTGCATATATTATAATGTAAATGTAAAGGTAAACAATATACTATATACTGCATAATATATTTATATGTGTATGTACTTACAAATAATAATAGAGTCGGCGGAAGTAGGTTTTTTCACTTATATTATCGGAAATTACATTTTTGTTTTTACCCTATAAACGTTGTTTTTTAAATGTGTTCATTATTAATATTAAAATACTATTTAACTATACTCGTATCTGGTAGATATATAACGTAAAAGTAATTTTTTTGAAGAGTTTCAAACTGTTTATTTTGTTTAAAATCGTTTTTTAAATAGTACTCAAATCTTAATAACTTATAATGGCGTAATATAAAATACATGTTTTGAATTTAAGTTATTCAAAATAAAAGGACCAGAGAAACACGTGTGGACGAAAAAACCAACATTGATTAGCCTACACAAACAAGCATGCTGCATGCAATGTTAACCCAGACAACCATCCCACAGCGATCCTACAGTCCGTGACGTTTTGCAGGCCTCTAAATTATCATAAAAAATGCCAGAAACCCAATTACGTATCCCTTTGGCCATTTTCCATTTTCCTCAACGTATAAATTTCTTTTTTTTTTTTGTTATTATTATTATTATTATTATCATCGAATCCCCTATGGCCTACGTGCAGGAAATGCTCTCCAAATTAAACACCTAAAATTCATCGGTCGCATAAATAAGGACAATTAATTACAGGAGGCCTCTTTTAATTTCTAACTATATACCTATCCCTGCAATGGCAGTGTGTTATATTCATTGGGAAAACGATATTAAACCCGGCGGCAATGGTCTTTTTGGGTATATGTGCAGACTACGGGCGGTGACGTTGGAGGGAGTATAGGGGAAGGAGATGCGATTTATAACGCTGTTAACTCGCTACAGTGGACCCTTACCCTGTTTTTGCGTATACTGTATATTATACCGTCTTTGGGTTTTTATTGCTCTGGGTAAACGTGAGAGAGGGGGGATAATCCGGGATTCGCGAAAGCCGATTTCCTTTGGCTCTTCTAACCTATACGCATGAGGGAGAGGATATTCATTTTTATATAGGTATACGTCCCTTTTTTTTAATATCCAACTTTCGGATGGGTCCACTTTTGGTCAAACTTAAATTGTCAGCCAATTTATTTTCGTATTCCTATTGGCAGTTTTGTGTTATTTAAGTTTTATATTTTAATGCATGCAAAATGTATTTAGCACGACTGAAATCGCATACACGCACTGTGAAGGAATATCGTATCGCGGCTGTTATATTGCTGTCATGGATTATGCTATACGAAAGATCGTGACTTAAGGTTATTGTGTAACCGCAACTATTATTATTAGGTTTCGAACAGAATATCTATTTAACTTTCTTCTCATTATCATTCATATCATAAAAGTTTTAACTCGCTCCCGATTGAAACATAAAGTTGATCATTCTTTCGAAAAAAAGCCTAATCATTGTTTTATTGCCTACGCCTTATAACAATACATAATTTTAAATATACGTTAAGAGACCATAAACCACTACACATACACAGTTATATTATTTTTAAGTATTACCAAATATAGCACACTTGCTGTCGATTATCGATAGGAAAATAGTACATAGAGTTCTATAGATACAACTACATTAAAGATAATATTAAAAAATCTAGATAATTAAATTTTATTGAAAAATAACTATACAAAGTTGTTAAAAAATTAATTAACTATTTATAATATAGATTGAGTATATACGACCTAGTACAAAATAAATCAAATGCGCGGATAGGTATACTTATTATATACATCTATATAATATTAATTTAATGTAATAAATCGTATTTGTATATACGCGCACATATATCCTAGTTCTTTAATATTTACTCAGGTATATTACTTTAAATTCAAAAGTTGTGCATAAATAAAATTTTTGTATTCGATTCAGCTGATGCTGAACTGCAATTACCTAAATCCTGCATTAGTACGGGCCGTACGTTTTAACTATGTGTGCAATTGTGCGGGTTGAAAATTAAATTTTGGGGACACACAGCGACAATGTGTTCTCCAAAAGCATGATTTACACCCTAAAGCAATATATTGCAGCATCCCCGAATATTTGGTAAATTAACCGATTGTTCGTTTCGCGGTTCGTTTACCACGGGGGTGGACGCGACTGACGGCAGTATGTATAGAAAAGTTGGCAGTACCGACAAAATGTGTTAAATTTTTTTTCAGTTCCAAATTTTTTTTTATTATTATTATCATTTATTTACGTATTATTTTTTTCCATTACATGGTAATAGAATATCTCGGCGAACCCGTCATATCAGGTTACCCCCACTGCTTATTATGCGATACGTGCATCATGCACGTCTGAAGTTCGTCTAGTCTATTTTTTTTTTTTTTACAAAAAAACATATGTATATATATATATACTATTACACCCCAAGCACGCCATTGTTTTTGAACGGGTTGACAACGAAACAGAAAAAGAAAATGCACTATACTGAGAACATGGCCGCTGGCGAATTGCCTGCCAATTATATTATGTCGTGCGCGGTAGGGGTGGGCAGCAGTTTCCTCTGCAGTCGATGATTTACCACCAGACGCGTTCTATTGTATAATTAGAGGGAAGAAAAGAATATTATATATATAATATATACTGTAGGGTCTTTTTTAACCACTCAATAAGAGGGGCCAAGTTATATATATATATATAATATATTGTCCGCACATTTTACCATACATCGAGAAAGAGTAAGAACAAGAGAACACAAAAATAAAAAATAAAATAAAATAAAAAATATATATGTAGACTGCATTTTGTATATTATACAACGATCGAACATATCCGTGAATTATATTATCGTCGATATTTTCAAATCTTGGATATTATGATTAATAGATGTTTCCACCCGTTGGAAAGTATAGATGTTTTTATACATATATACGTATAATGTACATTATAATAACATTGGTGTAGGTATATAAACACGGTGATTATGCCGTGGGTCGTGCACCTTATGCGTCGATTTCGATATGCCGTAATAGCAATTAGCCTGTAATGTTCGACCAATTATACTATGAATTATTGTGGCCGGTTTCTTGAATATTATTGTTAAGGTAGTAGGTATACAGCTAGTGTGTCTTGAGACAAAAACGTTTTTACCCTCCGGGATATCTCATCCCCATTTTATTTTTATTTTACATATTATAATGAGATATAAACGCCAGGGCGGGAATACAACAAAGCCCGTCAATACTTAATAGACCATTATTTTTTTAGAAATATTTTTCTTATTTTATTTTCATTTCGAACACTCGTGTTATTCGTTTGTGGAAACTGAGTAACGTGAAATAAACGAAACAGGTAAAAAAAAAAAAAACATACGGAGACAGTCGCGTGAATAAATCAAGACGATGAGACCCTCGCTACTTAATTTACGGACTTGTCGTGACATTAGCGAAATGTTATTTTCGTTAATAATTCACATACACTCACACATGAAAATAAGCACTTTGAAATAATCACTGGAAATCTCTGGGCACATATTTTTAATGTTTCTCCTCAGTCATCAGTATAATATTCCATTTTCACAACTATACTACTGTTAAAAATGTGTAATTTGTTGGCATTCGGGAGCATTACCCCCGGCATTGCCCTTGGACGATGATCGTAATAAACAACAGTCATGACAAATCTAACCCACCGCCGTTATTTCGATGGTTATAAAAAGTGAGCTAACAACACTTACGCCTTTATTGCAGGTAGATACCTATATAAATGAATTCCTAACAAGTTATGAAGTTTTTAATAACTTGTGATTCCGTTTGTTATCAACTGTAAGAACGACATTTTAACCTAAATTAGCGAAAAACTTAACGATGTTAATAAATGTTAAGGGACTTTAATAGGGTTTAGATGTATTTTAGATATTTATTGTTTAATACCGACAAACTTAAAATAATCATTAGTTGATCGTTTATATTGCACGAGAGACGAGAAAAAAATATTTATTACTTATATATTATATGGATTGTATTATTAGGTGGGTTGGGATTATATTGGGTTTAAGCCTAATAAATAAATTTAAATAAGAGTTGTAGATATTCGTATAGGTAATATACCATTATACTATAATACAAGTATGACAAATAAGAATACTATTTTTCAGTTATTTTATAGTCGATACTATATTAACGTAATTTCTATTTTTTTTTCTTTTATTAGGTAGATACTTATATGTACTTATATAGATTGAATCGTTTTAAAGTTAAGAGAATTAAGAACATTTTTACCAATGAAAAATAAATTATATTCTTTATAAACACTTGACAAAAAAAAAAAAAAAAAAAACTTATATACGTATATACGTTGGTAGTTTAATAAATTAATTTACATCTGACAATTGCTTTTGTCACAAAATTAAGAAGTTTAGTTGATAAACCAGTTTCCGTTGACATTATCGACATATAATATATAAATTATAAATTCGATTATTCAATAAAGATTTAACTTCATAGTGTTCTATACCTAGTGCTACATCCCATGTACCTATACATTGTACCTACACTCCGAGTCTAAAGTAAATATCAATAAAGAGAATCAAAATTAACGAAAAAAATACAATTTTTAAATAGTCTGGCCCTGTTTAATATACATTTAGGTTTACCTAGTGGATGCGAATATACATTTCGATTTTTTTTTGGTTCATTTAACTTGAACAAAAATAATTCAAGTTGTCATCCATTTGATGCACGATGAGACAGAAGAGTCATCTGGGAAATAGGATGCAATTTATTAATTTAGGTTTATTTTTTTGCGAGCAAAAATTACTCAGGAGAAGTAGGGAGGCAGTTTCGAACCCCGGGAGATTCTCTACCATTTACATACACTGAAAAAGATAATTTTGTTTTCTTTTAATTCGGCAATGGAAACACAAGATGAGCCTACAGCCGTTATCATCGAAATAATTTATTATGTGAAGTCCCCACCAGCAGTAGCATGAAAATCCTCCCACGTTCTACTTTTTCTCCCATAATTACTGAGAGCATAAACCAAAATTCCTAACTGTATTTACACAGTCCAATTACATTATACCTATATATGGCGTACCCAACACGGTAATTCAAGTTCAACTTATTTATATTATTTTTTTGGTTCCAAATAAATAATAAAGAACGAAAGATGAAAAACATAGTTCACATATAACTAACTGATAACCCCCAGCGTGACGTCAGCGGGTTATATTTCCGTCTTTTCACCAGATCATCCTTAGACCATTAATAAATGGGAAAAATACATATACACGACCATTAATCTTCGACCGAGCAATATATGTATATGTACGTCTAAAGTCGCGCAAAAATCATCCTCCCACCGCATTCTTTCTTTGGTGTAGAGCGTTTTTCGAAAAAAAAAAAAAATATATATATATATATATAGGTATTACTGTATTAGATATATTCTTTTTATCCAAAATTGATTGTCCGACCTCAATAATTATTTATTAACGATTTAAAGTCGTCTTGGTACCAACAAGCAATATATTTATATTCGGATGGTATTCAATCCTAGGAGGAATCTGACACGTTTCCTGATACGTTATTCTTCTCGTACGTGCAAAATGCAATATCGATCGACTTATGCCATTCATTATATAATACAATAATAATATATAGGATAATATATTTATGATTTTCATGACAAAACGAGAAACGCATTGTTAAAAAATGTTTGCCTTTCCTACATCACATTCTAGTTGTCACTGAAACCTTTATTTCCTCCTTCCTTTTATCTGTTTCAATTGAATTGTAGTATACAATCCCTAAGGGACAGACGACCGTTTGGAGAATTCTTATATGACATTTTCTAATCTGTTATCGATCCCAGAACAACAATCTTCAAATAAATAATGCTATACAAGTTACAACACAATGAATGATATATGCTATTATAGGATTCCCAAGTCAAATATTATTTGTTAGGTGTACATATTTAACAATGATAAACCGTAACAATTCGAAGACGTAATTAATCATACAATTTTTTTGGAGTTACAAAACGAAAACGCTTTAAAACAAAATAAAATAGATTTTATAAAATTTCGGAGTATAATATAGTCGAGACAACGTGATTTTAAAATTCGCAAATTTACGTCCAAAAACGCTTTTGTTTTGATGAGAAAAAGACGACTGTTTACTTCATGTAATTTCGAACATAAAAACCTGTTTACATTATCTTTAGTTACTTACTCTACACTCTACACTTTCAGTCCACAGCTTTGGTAAAAAAAATAAATTAAGAACAACACTTTGAAATGGAATGTCGGTAACATGCATATATCCCACACTTGGCATTATTCTTATCCATTGGACCTCGTCATTGCAGTATAGTTTACCCTAAGAAAATCGGAAAAACTAAATAATTATACACAGGATACACACCCGGGGTGCAGGTGCTAGGCCTGCAGGACTGATGAACCACGACCGTGTGTGACAGATCCTTCTGTGTGCCGACAGCGGTAATAGATAGAACAATGCGCCGACGGACATATTTTTGTGACCGAAAACTCGTAATTTGTACACCATTGTTATCCACGTCGGATGATGATGACAAGGTTTTTTTTACACACTTTACTCTCTCACAACCAACGACTATCGAATGATATACGCCCATGCGTGTCATGATCGTCTCTTCGAGAGTAGAGGTTTTACTCTTAAGCCCTTTTTTTCTGTATTCCGACAAAGTACGTCTGCATTCAATGAAGACGAACGACAATAATTATAGTATATCATACCGTTTTTATGGGTTGAATGCAATAACGGCGAAACAAGAAATATGTATGTGTGTTGTTATTTTTGTACCTATTTGATCGGGTTGTTTTTGTTTTATTTATGCACGATTTCCTTTCTACTAGACTGATGTCTGATAATCATAAATCGTTCATAAACCATCTGAAGTCCCTCCATATTTCTACAAGTCATGTAATACAAGAAAAAAATATATAAAACTATTAAAAAATATATATATATATTTTTTATATTTACATACCAATAGTAGTATTTATAAATGTATTAAGTATGACCCTTAGTATGAGTAAGAAATATAATTTTATTAGATCGCAATAATAAATAAAACTGTCTAGGTAGGTACTTTTATGTATTTGCAATAGTCCAAAATGGTAATGTATAATTTTTTAAAACTTCATGAAATAATCTTAGACAGGTTATTAAGTATCAAAAATCCAAAAATGTAATTCCTGATATAGGAGGTACCTATATAATTTGTCAAAAGTACATTTCTTTATAAAAATGTAGGTAGGAGGTACTTATAATGAATATAATATAATAAAGATCAAATAGGTACCAAATTAAAAAAAAAAAAAAAAAAAATGCAATTTAACTGTACTTAACTAGTTACAGTAATAATATATAGATAATATATAATATATATAATAATATATAATAATATAATATAATATATACCTGTAGAAAGTTTATGAATTAATTATCTAAAAATAATCACGAATTCCATTTTTTTTTTTAATTCTGCAAAAATGTTTTACAAATTGTACCCAATACATAAATAGATATTTAAGTTTACAAATAATTTAGGTATTACTTTTTAGAAAACATAAATTTTAGAGCAGAATTCAAAATTAATTATATCGTTATATTATTTATATATTAATATCGACATAGTACAATAAATACAAAATTAACACTTTTGTTAAAAACTATATAATATCGACTAGATACCTATGTTTATTATATAGTCAATTTTGATATACGTATATATTGCATATATAATACATATGTACATTTTCTGAAGAACTTTCATTACTAAATCATTACACGTAGGCCCTTTTTCATAGTATAGAGTCAAGTATTTATAGGTTTTTATAAATATTTAAATGTAAAAAAATGTCATCGTCGTCAATCCAATATAAAGAGTCCAGAGATGGTGATTATTATAGGTGACTGTCAATCAAACCATTGAGTGGGTATAGTGTATATGTTATAATATAAACATCAGAATCGCTATTTATTTCTTCTGTATGTCAACTATAAAGTCGGTATTGATATTTTTAGAAGATTTAAAATAAGACATCTCGACTGACATTTAAAAATGATTCGTCAACACAACGATAAAACAACAAAATATTTAATTTCGCGTTTTTAAAATAAATGTACAATATTTGATATAAACGATGGTTGGGTCATTGATTTATAATAAGCACGCACACAAGCGTTAGATTTTTTTATGACTGGCAGCTGATATGAGGTGGAAGAAGGTAACAGAATTACACATGGGAAATGATATTTGATACACGAAAATATGCGGATTCTACGTTACACGACTGACTTTCGTCTGCTCCTTCATGTATTATTTCAAGGAACAAACTTACAAGGGTGCTGTTATTGCATTCCACGGCAGAAGCGGCGGCAACCGATCGACCCGAGCCCTAGGCGACCAATCGTCCCATAATATAATACACACGTAGAACAAGAAATATAAAAATAATATTATAAATACCTATTTGTAAATGGATGGTTTATCGACTGTTATATATAGGTAGATATAATAATAATAATTGAGGGTAAAATGCACTGTGGTGTTGTGAGTCCGTTGCGCGTCGATTGCTGTCCGACAATATTTCATGTCTGAGACAAACAAAACGCCATATTATTTTGTCGTGCGCAAACCGTATTTTAGGTATATCTTTATTTTTTCATTCGATATTTTCTTCTTCTCCGATTAGGTATATAATAACATATACCTATAAATATTACGTTTTATTATACCTATCAGCTATCTATATACCTAGTGTTAAATAATACAAATTTGAAGAAAAAAACACATCGAACGAGCAACCTCCCGTGTGAATCGTATATAATGTATGTGGTGTGAAATTACGAATAGAAAAGTAATAGGTACTCTACACCTCATTTTATCTTTGGGCTATACGAATTCCCCAAAAACAGTGTGGAGCAGAACTTTACCAAAGGTATTTGAAAGGATACACATTGCGTCCAATTCACCGACAATTAATTATTCCCAGTTCGCTGACACCATTTAGTCGACGCCGCGTCTCGTATTTATTATTATTTAACTTAACTTTTTAGTTTTTATATACAATTCTATAGACACATTTATAATAGTTCAAAATAAACATTAAAATTCAATACTCTATCACCGGTATCTTATCTGTCGATCATTCGCTTTTTAAACATCGAAAAAAAAATTCCTTATAAATATGTATTACAATTAATAACGATCAAAAAAATAAACTGATTTTAAATTAGAAAAATCTGTAATAAATACTTGAGTGTTTGATAGGTATATAAATATATTAATACTATAATAGGTATAAAATGGTATGATATAATACAAGTACAATATTCATATTTTTGTTGTCGGCGAATTGGAAATGAACCATACATATACACACACACACACACACACATATATATATATATATATATATACATCATATATATGATTGGAAATACTATACCTTCCATGATAACATCGATAAAAATTTTTTCCGAGGGTAAATTTTATATCTAACACGAAGACCAAGATTCTTTTCGAGAGGAATCTGGAATTAATGGTAATTCATTTTCAATGAACGATATTTGGAACATTTATTGAATGCGAAAGAAGAAAATTATGACGTGGGTTGTCTGATATAATAATAATAATATTAAAACGTCCGTCATCGTCAAATGTTCTATAAAGTTCAATAGTTATTACGCGACCAATATTGAAATAGGTACCACTAAAAGAATTGATAATGAATAAAATAATATGAATTTTGCAAAACGCAATTTTCTAAGAACGGTTTTTCTCTGCATTCTAATATTTATCATTACAACACAGTAGGTAATCCTCGGCGTTGGATATAAAAAAATAGCATAATAATATAAGGGTTAACAGTTAAAATAGTTAAGATCGTGTTATAATTTACGTATTAGTAGATAGATAATTAATTTTATTTACCTATTGAATTTAAAATAATCCGTAAAATAACGTTAACGTGATTTAAGACCCTTCTTAAAACTATTAGAATATAAGTACAACTATTAAACATTTTTAATAATTTATGTGAAATCTACATTTCTATTGTAGGTACCTACCTATAATTATTAAATCAACATTAAATCTATACCTGTCCAAGATGTCAAATATATATAAAGGTATATAAGGTACCTACACCCAGGCTTACACGAGTTACAAATATAATTAATAATTATATATGTATATAAGTGTAGAGGGAAAAACTCTAGAATAAACGGGGGAACATACCTACCTGTCATTTAAAAAATGACAAAATTATAAAATTATGCATTACACGTGTATGTATTATTATTACTTATGAATTTTTTTATGTACTTACATAAGTATTTAAATTTATTGAAAAATCTAAATATTTCTTTCGTTCATAGCTAGGTTTATAGTATATTAGAGGGAAACTGTATATCTACGTCAAAAACAACACTGTACTTTAGGTATAGGAATATATTGTATATGTAGGTAATTATACGAATGAGGCGTGAATTTCGCTTAATGACAAATTACTGAGCAATAGTGAATGAAACTACTAAAATATGAGGTTTCCGAGGAAATATTTCATAAAAGTGAGTAAATAAGTTTCCAGTATAGAGCAGACATACTCACAAATGTGTAGGAATGTTTTGAAAAATCAATATTCGTTTGCATGGTGCCTACCAAGAAGAAAATACATTTTTCTCAGGGGGTTCATCGAAAAATTGAATACGCAATATTTTATTAAAAATCTCAAGACAATAAAAAGTCCGGAAACAGTATTGTTGATTATGTGCACCGTGTCGATATATATATAGGTATATATAAAAAAAAAAGGAATTCATCACTTAACACACACACGGGTAATATTGTACCTATATTAATTATTAGGTACGTATTGTGAGCATTTTATTGCTACCTATATAGCCTATAGGAACTTTTTTAAACTTTCGTTTTATTCCATCGATGACGAGATTATCTCTTATGAGTGCACAAAAATTACCTACACGCCGCAATGTGCACGGTGAGTTAGTCAAGTGTGAGTCTGCGGGGGAAATTTTCGAAATATACAAGAAGGGATGGTGGGAAAGGAGATGCGTGTGCATCTATCACGATCCACGGACTCCAGTTTACCCTTATCGGCTGGAGAGGTGCCGAAAGAGAAACTTAGCTGCGTTCGTAAATCCGCGTTTAAACGGTCATCAAAAACGCATCAACACACACCCGGGAGTCGGGACCTACCTAATATATTGCGTATATGTGGTGGGAGGGCAATAATAATTAGCGTACAGGGATTTTGAAAATTCATATATGATTTTAGGAGGAGTTGCTAATGTATTTTTTCGAGTATGAGGGAAATACCATTATACCGACCATTTCTCACGTCTGGGGGCCCAGAAGTTACAAGCTCATGCTGCAGGCACCTAACCTACGGCAATGGGTCACGATAAATCGCACGGGGACTTGATGCCAGCCGCAAGTGCACACGCACGTGTGGCGGTCATATACCTACGTATTTTTGACATATTACATTTTAATAAAACTCACCTCTAAATTTGCACGTCGTGTGATTCACGGCAAGCGGCTGCTGTCGTTGCTTCAGGTGTTTACCCGGCGACAACAATAATTTAATAAATAATCCACAAGTCCGACCGACTTTTCGGCTACTAGCTCGACCAGACGAATGAAGAACCCGAAGCTCGGTTTATTATTATTATTTTTTTCGCAATACGATTTCGTTTGGTCGTAAACGATTCTCGAGAGAAAAAAAATGAAAATTATTTAGTATTAATTGAACGCGCACGCAACACTCGACGTATATTATTTTATACGCACATATACACGCGCGCGTGTTTCGGAACACAAAAATCGGATTTTCTCGAGGAAAATCAAATCGATCGGATGCGGTGTAAACGGTAATCGCGATGGATAAAAATTAACGATAACAAAACACAATATTTTAACATAAATTTGTAATAAACACGACACGGCGGCGGAGTTCGAACGTAACGGAACAACGACGGCTACACAGCGAACGCGACGGCACACCAAACTGAACTGGTGAGTGGCGAGGTACCGGCAATCGTCGGCGATGGCGGCGGCGGCGGCGGACGGGCTCGGCGAACCACCACTTCAATGCACCATCAACAAAATGGTCGACGGGTCACCGCGACCGTGGTATACTCGTCGCGCTTTTACCTTACCGGTCAGGGGTCCCTCTTCATCGTTATATTATTATTTTACTGTAACCGATGTTTGTTTCCTGTGTTTATAATCAATTTAAATTAATTAAATATCGCGTTGTCCGATGACACGTTTTGAAACAGATTTTCAATAATAGCCAGAAGTTTTTACACGGAATATTGTCGAACGTTATTATTTGTCATATTATGCAACAACAAACAGACTATATTAAATTTAATCTGTAACAATAAAAATAATATCGATGCATAAAACTCAATAAAATCGAACGATATTTGTTTGCCGCCCGAACGCTTCACGAACGAACATTTAAATCGATCCACCCGCACAATCGTTTTTATTTGTGATAAGAACACAATACCAATATAACTTTATGGCCGTTTTATTCGTTAACAAAGACTCGTAAGTCGTAAATCGACGTTAAAATATCATACTAATATCAGAAAAGTATAAATTAAAAAAAAATTCACGACCACATATTATTATACGCTGAAAGTAAAAATTTTGTAATTTTATTTTTTATCGGGTATATTAGGCGACAACATTATTATCGTATATATACATATATATACACACATACAAAACTTTTGTAATTCCGATCCGAAACTGTCGAACCGTAATTTTTAATCGCGTGCCTATACGCGTTTTATTTGTTCCCCGTATTATAAGCCGATTAACCGTAAATAAAATGATCAAAATCGGTACCTATAGCGTGTTTTGTGTCGTGTCTCTTTGTAAAAAAAGCCGTGTCAAACGAAATTCAGTCGGTAACCAATACTGACTAAATAGGCATCAATCCTTACAAAATCTGTTGTAAAAATAATATAAATAAAACATAATATACATAATCTATACGAACGTACCTACGTTAAGTGTCTTCAGAAAAGGTGGTTGTCTCGAATCCAGTATAATGTTGTTTCCGCTGACCCGCTAGGTTAGGTTAGGTTTATTATTATGAAAAAACAAAATAATATAATCTTCGCGCCTGTCGTGACACGTCCAAAGTTGTCTACGTCAAGCAAACACAAAACAGTTCCACACTAATTTTGTACCTACTTTTTTTTTTATCATCGATGTTATTTTTATTTTTAATTGTCAATGCTATTATTATAAATCGATATTCGACAAGTTGAGAACGTAGATTTTTGTGATACTGAGTGTATGATACTATATTATATAATATAGGTAATATTAAAAACCGATAATTATTTAATAATAAATATAACATAATTTTTACTCGAGATAAAGATAAGAATATGATAGTATTATATCGTCGACATATACCATAAAAAACAATTATTCAACTAATCATTATGTATTATTAGCTATAGGTTTTGTTAATAAACACTTAAACCTGAATTTTCATAAACTCCCGGGGTGGAGAGGAAAGATTTGATCCTCTCAATTTTTCAAAAAATAGGCTGAGATTTTTGTCTAGAATTCTAGACTAAATCATTGTAATTTTAAAGTAAATCTTTTAATTTTGAAACTTATATAATTTTTATTAAACAAAAATATAAGTTTTAATTAGTAGCTTCGAGTTGTAAAAAGTTGGGACTTGAGGCCATAGCCCATAGCTTCATACAGTGGCGTATTTACAACTATTTTTTTTAGGGGGGAGGTGTAATCATAATCATATAAACTTACAAGTTTCACCACTAAAATGTGTTATTTTTTATAAATTATTTAGATTTATTTTATTGAATCCATAGTTAAGGTAGGTATATATCAGTTTGCGGCACCAGAGAAAAAATAAGAAATATAAGCTGATACCACTTTAGAGAAATAAAGCATCTTTTATATTTATATCATTAAAATCTGGTATAATAGAAGTATTTGAAGCTACTGAAGAAATTGATATTATATCAGTTGACTGAGAAGTTAAAATTAAATCTTGTGTTTCAATTTTCTATCAATAAATAAATAAATTCTTAAATATGAGAGCATTTAAGTATTCGTAATAATTAGAAAATATTAGATAAAAAAAGGTATATAAAATAGTTTAATTAATTACATATTTAAACAGATTTTAAATATTATAAAGTAATATTATATGTTAATACATAATATGTATAACATTTGTATAATAATAATATATTATTAGAAGTTTTTTGATTTATTAGATTTCAAAACCTATTTATTTTTCTAATACCTTCTCTATGTCTTTCTTTAACATCTAATTTAAATATTTACTAAAAACTAAATACATAATACTTAATAGTTAAAACTTATATTATTTAAAATGTAATATAGATATAAATTAATTATTATTTAAATTAAACTATATATAAATAATGCTAGTGCAGTTTTAAAAATAATGGTAAATTAGTAGATAAATAAAGAATTAAGAATAAAGAACTTCAATCAGTAAAAGAAAAATTAATAAACTACAATTCATGACATTCATGTCTATATTCACAGTCGATATAAGTAGGTATATATTAGTTTAATTTAATATTTTTGGGCTCTAATCTCTAGGTGCAATGTACATACCTATTTAAAAATATTATTAAATATATGAATAAACTTTACTGAAGAATAACTTTTTACAGTTTTAAGTTCAAAATATTTAGTTTAACAATCCAATCATTTGTACTTTGTCTTTCGTGCTGTATGGTGTAATTGTAACACTAACCTTACTTTTGTCAATTCTTTTAAAATATGAATCAATAGCTTTTATCTTTTTTTCATGGGTTCCATTGCTTCCATTTTTTGGTCAGACAATTTCCGTTAATATTAAATAATATATTTACAAGATACCGTACCACAATATTAACTATTAAATATTTAAAGTAATAATTACAATAAAAATCACAAAAAAAAGAAATATTTAAAAAATTTTAATAATAATGCTCTTACCTCCATTTACCATTTCCTCTTATTGTATATATTAGTTGTGCTTGCTTTTGATAGAAAATGTTGAAATTACAATGTATCCACTTACAGATTAAATTAATTTCTTTAAATATTATTTCACATTACTTATCATTGTTATCAACTGTCAAAACGTGTCAAGACATTTAATAATATTACTCATTGAATCTTGACAAATCAAAATTTTCTATTATAACGATTTAAAATTACCACAAAAAGACCTCTTGGGGTGGAGGGGGGTGAAAACCCTGTGCACTCCTCCCCCTTGGAAATACGTCACTGTCTTCATATAATCTTTTATTGATTATGGAATAATTTTTGGTAGAATTATGGATATACTTATATACAATCATTGGACGTCTTAACTATGAGTGTATATTATTATGTATGATTTGCAATATTAGATTGTGATGTTGAAAATATAATAATATTCATGTTAATTTTACACTTGGGTTCATTCTAGATATTTTTTTGTGGAGAATTTAAATCAGTGGCTTTTTACAAGTCCCCTTTACTTTCCCGAGACACGTGCCTCAGGCGTCAGAATTTAAAAGGGTCGTAGATTCTATAATAGGTAGGTACCTATATATAATATATATATATTAATAATGTATATTAAAATATGTAGTTTTAGTAACAAAGCGATAGTTATGAAACGAATGTTGGGAGGGGGACTAAAAAAAATCAGCCCTGGGTGCTAAAAAGCTAAATACGCCACCGAATTGCATTTCTATATATTATATTCACATCTATACTGGTATAATACAATTATTGTAAGAAGTATTATAACTGTATTTAGTAAAAATAATTAAATTTCGAAATATTTTAATACTTATAAGTTTTAATTAATTAATATTGTATTTTCACGGTTTATATATAGAATAGTTATTCATTTGTTAATTAAATATATGTTATTTATTTTAGTATGTACTCGCATAATTGATTTTACAATGTTTTTTTTTCCGTGAGCAATTTTTCGATTATAGCATATTGGTTCTAGTTGGTACTTTGACGAGATCATTTTTTGATTTTTTCCAGTAGTTTTTTTAAGTATAAAGAAAAACTATCTTTTAGTACGGAAATATTTTATAACAAAATAACAAATACAATTGTGATGGTTACCTATTTTCTAAATTTACATTTTTCTCAAATTATTACATTAAACTTCGCTCACAATCGTTTTATTGAATGTAAAAATAACTGACATCCGACGAGCGAAGTGCAGGTTTTTATATTTTATTTTTAAAATAGGTACATACCTATAGTTTTGTTTTTTATAAATAAGACAGTGAACCTATAAATAAAGCTAAATAAAGCTATACCTATTACTACTATACGATAAGTTTTGTTTTACATTAACAAACTTGGATATATTATATTATCTGAAAAACATTTTATACATTTCTTTTTACGATATACAAAAATGTCTCAGTTCACTTAAATAATTTAAAGTTGTTTTTCTCATTAAAGTTAACGCAAGCTGATGCATAATCTCCCGTCTGTTCTTGTTTAATCGTTACAAACGGAATAAACGTACATAGTTGGCTACTCTTTTAAACTCACAGACTATAATGGATGTGTTCTAGAACTTTCCGTATTATTCCGGATAAGTTTAATCATAACCACAAAGTTTCTTTGTAGATAAATGTTAGACGACAAATATAATAATGCTTAAAAAATTTACTTTCAAACGAAATAACTTTCTGATATACCTATATACAAATAATAATATTGTGTCCATAAATTATTTTTAAATTATTTGAATTTACTCGTATTTATTATTCTTTTTTAGGTATGTATGAAAATTATTTCGAGTATAATTTATTTTATTATCGTTTATTATGTTGCTCTCGAGTTGCTTTATCATTATATACTTTTCAATGTATATTATATAGTTAGTGATAAAACGTATATACATAGTTTAGCAAGAAACACAGACTATAATAGTCTACTACAAATTCGATAAATTAGTCTGGTAATATATAAATTATTACTAAAGAATAATAATCAGTATAGTCTCATGCTCATCGCATATTATGAATAATAATATAAATACAATTATCTACTTGAAAAAAATATACTGTAAAGAATGAGTATAGCATGTAGTAATAATAGTCAATAATATTTTATCGACGACGAGGATTAACTATTCAAATTTATATATTTATTTCAAAGCAATATGATAATGAAAACTAAGGATTTCAAAGGGTTGCTATATCGACCACTAAAAATATTATTATTACAAATGAGGGTTGAAATGGAGCCAAATTTGAATTAATGTAGGTATGAATTTGCGGTACTGAAAGTGTTTTAATTGTGTTTTATTGTTTTAAGTGATTTTTAGAGGAAAATATTGAAGTCGTGTATACTATTAGATTATGATATTCGTTTTATAAAAGTTAAAAAACTAAAACAGTATTATAAATATTATACGACGTGTTAAACGATTTAAATTTTTATAATGATACAGTACAGTATAATACTAAAATATTACACATATTTTCATGATCTTTATAGATACTACTCGTATATGACCAGAATAACTATAAAAACTCATTTTTTGTTTTCCTAAATATTATTTTACCCGACGAATTTTAATTCAAAACCGATCAGTCATGAATGTCAAAAAATTATGCCTACCGTCGTTTCTTAATGAATGGTATATAAACATAATATAGGTATGTATATGTCTAAAAAAATTTATTACACGGTAATAACGTGTAAGTAGGTAGGTATGAGAACATATTATAATATGTATTTCGGCTTCCTTGGAAATATCGTTTATGTTTTTTCGATATATTTAATGACGTTTTTGTTTTTCGTCCGTACTGATTGATTGATAATGTCTGTTCGTTGGTAAAATAGTTAAATATAATTTTGTAAATATGTTCATATATAAATGTACCTATACTCTCACCCAACTTTATAGTATTTCCACGTGCTTTTTTTTATCTGTAGCGTATCGTCTCATCCCGACAAAAACAAATATAAGAATAATCAAATAATAATCATCTTAAGGGTTCACGTTATAAATTATAATATATACTTATATAATACATGCAGTGACGTATTTTCAACTTTCTTCTGGAGGGAGGGATGTCCAAAAAATATTGAAAACTAATAATTTATATAATCTTTATATATTTGGATATTTATTTGAAAATTAAGAATACTTTCAGTTCAATATTTAGGCGTATAGTTTAGTCTGACAGAAATTATATTAATATAATTATAAAATATATTAATATAATTTATAAACAGACTATAGGATACGTAATGAGAGTTGTAAAGTATAATATTAAAACGATAATTTACTATACTTTTAAGTTTTAATTGATAAATTTTCTTTAATTTTTCAAAGTTAATCATTCATTAGTTTGGTAATAATAATATAATATAGTTCATCAAATTTCGAAATCTCCAACTACATTTGTAAAATCGTTGTAAATGTTAAATACTTGGAGACACAAATATTTATTTAAAATGTTATAAATACAAATATATAAATATATATAGATACATTTAGTCATTTAAAATATTTTTCAATATTTTAATATTGTATTCAACTGAGTAATATACATACTTTGTGAAAATCTCAAGTGTAACTAATATTTTCGGATTTAAGAGGAAATAACAATTATTTTAATCCGTATTTTTCGTCAGTATCGATAGTTTTTCCGGTGTGATTTTCAAAAGTCGACAAATTATCACTCCAAAGTACCATAATGTTGAAACAATTTTGTGCCGAAAAAAAAATACGCATGAAAAATTATAACATGACACCAAGTATTCTGGTAGATGAATTACTTAAAGAAAAGTAATAAAATCATCGTAAAATGAAAAAAAATTTTGCTCCACTCACAATTTTAAATTATGTAGGGCAATATATTACTTTTTTAAGTCATCACACTATATTTTCTTATTATTTGTTATTGTTGTTTAAAAATTATATTAAAAAAAAATCATTATAGATTAAATTTTTAAAATCAATATACCGTATATCTATATATATATATATATAATCCGTACTCTTGGACTCCTCCCCCATAAATATACCATTGAATATAATATGTTTTACAATAGGGCTTACCGTTGCGTTCAGTTTGAAACAGAAATTGTAAACGTTCACTGTACAACGGTGAAGTCACTGAATCTGAGTGCTACGGCATTGCTCACAAACGCTTAGACGAAATCGATAGTGCAGCGAAAGCGTTAATACTATCTTATCAGTTTATCACAGAATTCGGAAAAAAAAAAAAAACATTTAATAATATTAATACCCATAACATTTTTCATAATACATTGCTATGTTTTTATAAAATACATTTACATTTTAGTAATAATAATATAATAATACTGACAATTTGAAGTCTGAAAAATGGATAGATATATCCATAATGTATATAATATATAATATATATATAAAAAAATATAGATTTTTAGAAAATATCGCAAAATTAGACATAAAACTTCTCGAAAAAAAACTCGATACATACATAAAAAGTACATCATTTGTAAAACTAATAGGTACATTCCTTGTGCCTTTTTACTTTTTATTTTCATTAATTAAAATAGTAAATTACGATTAATTTTACATTAGGTAGGTACATGATACAATAATTATATAATTATACCTATTAACTTTTTAAATTTTAGTTTTACAATGAAGAAAATATAAACCTAAAAAAATAAGCTTTTAGGTAAATAATAAAATACTGTTATAGGTAGCTGAAATTTGTATTAAATATACTAAATAATGTATAAATATTATAAATTATGATAGTTTTTAGGCATACCAATTATATTATTTTAAATAGTGAAGAATTTAATATATTTTGTACTGACCAGGTTTTTGTATTTTGCGCCAGATTGATGCAAGTGGTAATTATTTATACGTACTTATTCTGTGATTTAGCTTTATACCTCTTATCTTATCTTATATAATATTACCTATTTACCTTTAGGTATTTACTATACATTTTCTATAATCCAATATAGAAATCTGTGATATTTGCAGATAATAAAAATAACATTAATTTACAATATGACATAGATACTGTTAAATTAAATGTTAAATAAACCCATTTTCAGTTGAAAAACTAAAATTTTAAAAAGTCAATAGGTATATAGTTGTACAATTGTATGATATACATGGATAGTTTTGGTGAGAAAGGGTATAAATCATTTTTTGAAATTTTTGGTTTATACATGCAGTTTAAAGGAAATTCCACTCCACATCGTTTGGTGGTAGGTACTGTGAACTCTCTATCTCTAATTTTTATCAATTTATTTAGCTGTGCGATTTAGTATAAATTAATTATATTTGAGTGAAAGGGTATAAGTCAATACATTTATTTAATAAATTGTTCATTTCAATTGTTTTTCAAAGTTGTGCATTATTGGTTTTTTAGTCTCCTAAAAAATTTAATTTTTGACTTATACCTTTTCTCACCAAAAACCATCCATATATACCTATATAATGTAAAATTAATCATAATGCCAATCCAAATCAGTGATAGATTCAGAGCTAGATTTGTAGTAGGGGGAGAAACAGCCTGCATGCTGCAGTTTTATTACTTGTTAAGATATTTCCATAGGCGCCCTTTGGGGGGAGAGAGTTAGGAAGGGAAATTTCTTTTTTTGGATGATAGTTTTTTTGCTGAAACTGGTTGTAAATATAAAAATATTGCTGACAAACGAAAAAAAATACAGGAATTTGAAAATATGGCTGAAGTTTGCACTCCCCCCCCCCTTGAAATGTATTCAAGTTACACTCAAATATTCATAGATTTATCACTTAAGACCTTGAAGATAACCATTGCAGGCCATTCCCTTTACTCTTTTATTGATTTCACAGTTGACGACTCACAATAATTAGACAATAATTCATTATTATAATATCAGTCCTATCCTATTATTATTATACCTACCTATTTGTATTCTGTATTATTTTAGAATTAATCTTATATATGAAGACAGAATAAGTTGGGCTTTAAAAAAAAAAAATCAAATGAATGATTAAATTTTTTGTAAATGGTGAACTAATACACAAAATTAATATTTATTAATATAATTTCGAATTTGTGTAACGTGTAAAGGTGCTTATTTCTAAAAGACCTAACGACTATATGATGTCTTTGCGGCCGCATCCATTTTTTACCACATTCTTTTTGTCTACCAAACACATTCGAAACGAGTTCGTTTATCACTACTTTTTTATGTTAATAAATTTATTTCATTTTTGAGAAATTCTGATTTGTATATAAGTATTATATATTATATCAAAAATATTCTATCGCTTTGTAAAACAAAGTTATGAATTTTATCATTTATGCAGGCGTGGACTGGTGAATATGGTCGTGGGATACTAAATATTATTTAGGGCAAATTTTTTATAACTACTCTGTACTAAATATGCCAAATAGGTGCAAATAATATTCAGCGGTTGTAGCATCCCAGCATTCCACCCAGTCCACGCATGCCTTTATGTATGAATTCTAAGGCTTATAAACTCTAAAATTAAGCTCACCGGTCGAAAAACAATTTTTAAATTAATCAAATTTGGAGGCTCTTCATAGAGGCGGTAAATAGTAAAATCCGGAATGTTGTTAATTTCGTCATCAATATAATATATTTCACACCGTACCGATAAAACTAAAAACTATAACTTAATCTCAGAATTATAGCGGGCGAGATTATATAGTGATACGTATAGGTACATTTTGTCTGAAATTGTGCAAATAAAATATGTAAATAAGTAGGTACCTACTCGTACAGATTTCAAAGTCAGATCGATCGTTTAAAATGTTCGACCAAGGGCGCAGAACAGAAAATAATGTTGGTATATTTGGTAAAATATACGTTTTGCGACCGGAGAACGAAACGTGTGTAGATTTATTATATAATGTAGATTATTATTATTATTATTATTTAAATATGAGGCCACGGGCGATCGCGGACCAGCGGTTAGGGTAAGTCAGTCGACTAGGGTGTTTTGAAACGTATATATATTTTTAAATATATTGCGTTATTATTACCTATTTTACATTTTGTTCGAGAAGCGGTTATCTATAGGTATGTACATACAATATATTATGTTATATTTTCAAAGTCGTCTTCGCATATGTAGAGAGATGAAAATATTTATTTGTCTACGTTAATTCACGTATTGTGAGAATTATTATTACCAACGTTCGACATTTTAACAATATCTGTGCGGCGCAGCTGTGCAGAGACGACTATAATCGGTCACTCACGTTCGGTTTCGTTTCAGGTGTTATATTCATTGTTCGGATCCCTTATCGTACCTAACTATGTATAATGTATATTTAGGTACTATAATATATATATATATTCACGTATACATATGTATATAAACGGATATATATATATATATATATATATATTAGGGTGGTCCTTATTTTTCATTTTTCATTTTTTTCAAATTACCCCCCCTAAAAAGGTTCAATTACTAACAAAAACCATACAAA
>JAIPRL010000377.1:0-22044 GCA_025469235.1 Pemphigus obesinymphae
TAATTCATATCGAATATTTCAAACTAACCGAATAGTTTGGACCAACCGAATAGTTAAACTATCGAATAGTTCGGACTATCGAATAGTTCAGACCAACCGAATAGTTCGGACGACCAACCGAATAGTTCGAACTATCGAATAGTTCGGACCAACTGAATAGTTAAACTATCGAATAGTTCAGACCAACCGAATAGTTCGGACGACCAACCGAATAGTTTGAATTATCGAATAGTTCAGATCTTAACGATCGATAGCTGAAATAATCGATAGTTTTTTTAAGTATCTATCGAACAGTTCGATAGTAACTACCTATCGAACAGTTCGGTAGTGACTATTCGATAGTGCCTATCACTAATTGCAACGTCTGCAGTGACGTCGTACTGTAAATAAAATTAATTAAAATATATATTTTAAATATAATTAAAATAATAATATAAAAATTATTTTATTTGTACACGTCGAGACGGACGTATACTCTGTACTTTCTGTTAGCGCAACCGTATGACGGTTAGGTAAAAACCATAATATGAAATCGTTCGGAAAACGAATCGTTTTCACAGAGTCAATCGGAATGTTTAAAATATAATAATACATTTTCACCGGACGATTGAACTCTATTACACAGGCTGGGGCGCAGTGGGTTCAATATGGACACGCGGCCCGTCAACGCGTTTTCGGTACGAAAATTACATTTTGTAACACGTTTTAGCAATTGTTACACGAAAATCATGATTTTTTCGTCTAATTTTATTGTGTCAGATGAAGTATAATATTTTCATTCACGTGCTGTGGCGTTACAAAACTATTCTTTTTGGTCTTCGAAGCAACTACCTAACCTTCTACAAAATAGTAACTGTATGGTGTGGCGTTTCACCATTTGGCCACCACGTTCTCCTAATTTAACGCCACCCGATTTCTTTTTGTGGGGTTTTTTGAAATCTAAAGTGTTCACCAACAAGCTAAAAGACAAAACATTAGACGGGACATTACAGCCATCGATGTGCATATATGATACAGAGATTTGCGGACGGTATGAAAAAACGGATAACCGACTGTACACAAAACGAAGGCGAATTTTTAAAAGTTAAGATTTAATTGTTAATAACAATATTAATTAATATAGTCTTTATGTTGAACGAAATACAATTTGTTTCATTACTTTGTTTCTAATACTCGACTAATAAACTTTAATTAAAATTCGTCAGAACCCTGCACAGTCCCATCCTGTATATATGTGTTGGAATGTATGATAATGGCCGTTACCAACTGCACACTCGGGTAAAATACTTTTTAAAAGTGTTTCTAATACATTATGTATTCCAAATACTTCCGATAAAAGTATTCAGAACGTGTATTCGAATAATTTACGATTATAGTATTCCCTAAGTATTTGAAATACTCCACAAAATATTTTCCAAATACTTTATGAATGAATTTTTTTTTTTTTAATACATTTCAATAACAATATAATAAACAAAATAATAATAAAACTATAATATTATTATATTTAATCATTTATCTTCCTGTAAACGAATATAATAATAGGTACAGTTTATAATATACACACCTACCTATTAATTATAAACTATATCAAAATTTTAATATTTAAATTCAATATTGTTTAATTAATTTAAGTAATAAGTGAGTAGGAACTTATAATTATTATTAGTATTGTTATTTTTTTTTTTTTGTTATAATTTGTATTATTACCTATATAAGATCTTATATAACTAACTACTCTAATTACTTAATTGCTTACAATAAAAAAATATATTCGAACTATTTATTTCATCAATACAAATTATTGTTATTTAAATCAATATATTTCAAATTGGAAAATAATATTACTGTCCACATTGAATATATAATTGAAAACAAAATAAGATATTATAATATATGTACTTATACACAAATACAATTTACATTGACGGACAATTAATAATGATATTATTTTTAAAAATGTGAATCCACCTTAATAAAGTATTCGGAATACTGTGTTCGGAATACTTATAAAACGTACTCAAAATATTGTATTAAATACTAAAAAATAATAAATATTTAAAAAATATTCGGAATTCTTAAAAAGTATTCTGAATACAACAGTATTCCGAATACTGTATTCGGAATAATATCTGGTTATTAATACATTTTTTTGAAAATTTATGAATTTCAATTAACTATAACAAAATTGTGTAGTCATTGCTATAAAATAAAAACCATTTATATTAATACACCTTTATAGGTATTATTATTGTTATATCATATAAAAATACTATTAAGATGTAGAAAATATGTAATATATAGAATTCGGAAAATATCGCTTTTATTAGAAAGTTCAGTAACTTTTGTATTATGACAACTCAAATACTAGACAAAAATATAGTAAGTGTACTGTTTAAAGGAAAAATTCTGTTTTTAAATCTAAGGCATTATGTTATTTACTAATTTTTTTTTTTCTAGAAGTTAGTACAATATGAACATATGTACATACGCCCATATACCTAATTAGAGGAATAATGCAATTTTTTTTTATTAACATTTTAGAGGAAAGACAAACTTAAATAAATGTTAATAGTTTGTATTTAAAAACATTTTTAAGTTTCAAAACTAATTCATTGTCAGGTTATTTTTTTTAGGAAGAACTTATCTCTCTGACCTCATATATCCCTGAGTCAATGTATTTTATTGGATTCTCTATAGAAAAATCTTATTTAAATTTTAGAACCGTTTTAGTTTGTTGATTTATTTTTAAAAAATGAGAGATATTTGTTCTCAAAAATATGAGATCGACTTAGGCATCATATATATTTTATTTTAGTATATAGTCCCGATTATTTATAAATTTAAGGTGCCAAATATAAAAAATTAAAAGATAAATCCAGGAAATTATTTTTTTACTTCACATAATTTTGTATGTTTTTATGTTTTAGTTTTTTATTTTGATTGAAATGAAAATGTATTGATTTTAAATAATAATATACTATATAAAAATTTGTTCTTATTTATCTATATTAATTTTTCAGGTATGAGAAAGTATTCTATTCGAATGAGAAATTATTGAATTTAAGAATCTTCTCATAAATAATGTAATCTACTTACATAGATGTCCCTTTTCTTTTTTCGTATAAAAAATTTTGTATTTGGTAAAATTGATTCATATTAATTAGTTTTAGTTCTTTAATAATAATGATAGATATTTGAACATTGCTCCAAAAATGTAGTGTAGTTTATTGTAATGGCGTGATAAAATTTTCAAAAGTAATTAATCAATTTTGGACTGTTTATAGAAATATTAAAATGTTGTATTCTTTCTTTTCGGTTTATATGGTAAAAATCAATATTCATAATTATTTTATAATGTTTTATGAGTTTCGTCGTGATACGAATACTATAAATTTTACTTTTAACACATAATCCAAAAAATAATAACTCTAGAGACTTTAACTTTGTAATAAAAATAATATACTAATTATACTATAACACAATAATATTCTCAATATAATATTTTGTCATGTAGATTTTGAAATTTTTTTATTAAGATTCATATAATATTTTATTACATGTATAAATATATATTTTTGTAATATATTTTAAATTATTTTAATTCCATTTGATAAAGACTATCTATATACTTTATAAACAAAATCTTAGAATATTTATGAAATATTATATTTTGAATGGATCGAGGTATGGATCACTACTATGATAGTACTGGTACTATATACTGGTTATATACTGGTAGAAAGAGTTGAGTAGGAGTTTTAGAGTACAGAGCTTATTTGATAGTAAATTCATTTTAGAAGTTATTTTTTCATTTTCCAAGTAGGTAGTTCACTTAATCGTAAAAGAAAACTACCTTTTATATTAGAACTTCTTATAAATGGAAAATATAATAAATATAATTTATATGAGGTTACTATATATTACCAAAATAAATGTATAATATGGTGATGTCATATACCTAGTTATTTTTTTGTAAATTATATAAATATATATCCATAGATCCAACCAAAATCGTTTTATAGAATACAATAATTTATTATTGCTTCCAAATTTAATATATCTACCACCAGTATACTATCCAATCAGTCATTCTTTACATCCCCTACGGCCTTGCTTATCACCTTTTTTTATATTAATTATAAACGGTAATGATGGTTGTCACTATCAGCCGATATGTAAATTTATGCAATAAATTTATTAAAATAATTTTAAAGATAATGTCAATGCCTGTGTATACCCACCAAGTGTTTAGATAAGTAATATTTTTGTAGTAAATAGAATAATTTTCCCATATTAAATTATTCACCCATTTTACATTTAATTCCATTTAAATATATTATAAACATTATTTTTTCTTGCATATTTATTATAATATATGCATATTTGATGATATTCTTAATACCTACTAAGATTTCATAGTAAATTACATTTAATTAAATAGGTATTTTAATGTATTTTATTATATTATTGAAAGGTGGCAAAAACTTCACTTACGCCACGGAATAGATTGGTTTAGGTATCAGTAACGGGTAGCTAATGCTCCGGTTTTCGCGTAAACTAATTTTTTATTGCATATTCCTTCTGTAACTATATTGTGACAAATATAATTTAACTATTATTTCGTAATATACAATATACGTATATGTACAAAGGCTTTCGACCGATAGAAAAGTTATAATTTCAATCAATCTTATTATATTTTTACTCAGTGATGTCAAACTTTTTTTTTCTGTAGGTACCTCGATAATTTAAAAAGCTTATTTTTATATTATTTTGTAATTTTCCATAAATAATAATAATAAACTAAGCTCAAAAACGAATTCTTATACGCACTTAGTACGCTTAGGAAATTTAAGTAAATACATATACTTAAATATGAGTAGGTATATGAGTATAAAAAAGTTTACAAACCCACGATATTACGATTACCATTATTAAATCGAAGGAGAACAATACTCGAATGCAATTTCTCAATTATAATATAAATAAACCATTTTTTTAAACTTTAAAAAATATTATTTGTTGTCCATACTAGTATTTGGTATACCAATTTATTTTGGTTTTTTATTATTTAATATTTGTAGTAATTTTATGCAAACTTGAAAATCTCACGGACGGCATAAAGACGACCTTCGTCGAACAACATATAGCCCGAGGATTGCGGGTTGGGCATCACTGTACTAAAACTTCATGAATGTTTTTTTTTTCCATAGAATTTGTGATTATAGCATGCATCTATAATAATAATTGCTGCATCAAATAATAGCTATGAGTAAATTTTAATTATAGGGAACGTAAAAATTTTAGCTCATTTGTCTTATTAAATAATTTATAAACATTGTATCTATACACAATAAACGTCTATAGTTTTATACTACCTATTTATATATTTTTTTTGTAAGAATTATTAGATATCTTGAATTATTATATAAATGTATGATATTAATTAATTCTATCATATTTATTAAATATAAAATGCTGTGCCAATAAAAACTAAATTAGTTTCACGATAAAATGGTTAAAAATCAAATCAAATTATACTAATTGACAGAACTTTATGTTTTAAATAACTGAAATTTAGGGTTTATCAGTATAGTTTTATAATTTTAATTTCATTAATAAACTATATATTTAAATATACTATACAACGTTTAAAGAATACATAAATTAAAGAACCAACTACTATTTTGAACAAAAATTGTGTGTTCAAATTAGTTTTAAGAATTATAATTGAATTCAAAAATCTTTCATTAAACAAATAACCAGTAATTTAATTGGAAAAAAATTAGGAGGACGCAAACAACGAAATACAAAATTGCATTTTCGATGATAAATTATATTTTATCAACCCTTAGAGGCTATGCCCATTATAATCTCCATCAATTAGGTATCCATTATTCCATAAAAAATAATATTAAATAAACATCACGTATTATTTAATTGAAAAAACGTAAAATATAGGAACATTTTTGTACTACTTATTTATTATTAATTAAAATATTTAAGTTAACTACAAGTTTTTAAAAAAATATTTTACATAAGACGTTTTGTTGTGGGGGGTATAAATTCAGAAAATTTTTAATTTTTAATTTTCTTTCGTACAATAAACCTCCAAATTATCCTCAGAAATTAATTATCAATTATTGAAGATCGTGTTTAATGTATGGCCTACATTTATATAAGTATGTACTACCCAGTATTAGAACATATAAATATTGTGAAAATAATAGGGTTTTAAACCATATTTTCAAAATAAAAAACACGGTGGTATCGTTTTATATTAGGTAATGCCAATACCATTTTTATTGTTGTGTTATTTTGTGTTATTACGATATTTGTTTAAAAAATATGTCTACTTAAATTACAACTAAATAATTCTAGATATCTGTTTTAGAACCATAATACCTATTAACAAAATGAAATAAAACAACATTCCGAGTGTATCTCGGAGTTTTTTTTTATTATTCCCAATACGACGTGAAATACATTTCTTACAAGTAAACAACATTTTTTAGCATATTTAGATAACAATAATTCTTATGGAAATTATTATGATTTTTTTTTAAACACAAGATGTGTTCTCTAAAATGTAGTGTTATTTCATTTTGATAATATATAATTTGGCTCTAAATTTACTTAGATGAAAATGATTTACAATCTAATCGAGCGTACCAAAAATCACCTGTGTAGTGTCCTCTTAATTTATGAGTGATTACTGATTAGGTAGCGAAGTCGCTAACACGGGAATATGATATTCTGTAGTAGAGGGTTCGATTTCAGATGAAGAGATGAACATTTTTTTTCAAATTTCCATTGCCCGCTTTTATGGGGAGAAAAGTTGGTCATACAATACTCAAGAGAGGGGGTGCCAAAAAAACTGATCTTTCTTTTTTTCTCCCTCTTTTTTATTGTAATTCAATGTTCTGATTAAATGTTTTGACAATGTTTCCGAGAAAAATTTCACACATATTGTAGCTACTTAAAATTGTTATTTATCGTAACAATAAAGCCTAAAATATGTAATTGCTATATGAGAATATTATAGAAATGCGATCTATAAGCCCAAATTTTAAATAATTGAATCGTTTTTTAAAATATGCAGTAATATATAAGTTAAAATTTTTGACATCATCTAAAATTTGCTTAACACCTAACTACTCTTAAAATATTCAAATGAATGTCATATATTTTTTTAAATATCATATACATGTTTATTATTGAGAAACCTTACAATATCTTAAATTTTTTCTTTACTTGTTAATCCATTTCGACCCAATATTGACTATTTTCAAAAATGTTTCAAAAAGAATCATAAATATGCTCACTCTTGTAATTTAGTAATGTTATAGTTAGGCGAGTGGGTCAATATTTTGGATGTTAATGTATTCCCATTTGTGGTAGTCTATTTAAGTAATATATGTATATAAATATAATTATACATTTATGATCTATCCGACGAATAATAATTATTGTCGGTAATTGCGACCATTTCGAAGACAACGGTAACCTTTGGTATAAGATTAAAATCTCGATTAAAATATTCTAGTATAGACGTGCCTAAAGTTACTGTCTATTATTTCCACATGAACACACGTATATTGTTTTATCTATGCCAATTATTCATGATTAGCGCACTGATTGTCGGACACACATAAGTTTTATTGTATATAGATATACCTAACCATTGTCAAGGTTGGTTTATAATAGTATGCAAACGGGCGTTTTACGGAAAAACGACGTGGTTTTTAAGAGCATGACACGAATGTAGATTTGGTGTATTTTGGTATTCGAGGATACACTACCCATGTATATCCTTATACGGGTAATGTTTATTCGACGATATTTTAATCAAATGACCAGTTTTGGGATGGTTTATTTGTATACATTTGCTGTAGTTTCATTTAGTTACCCGAATTGTTCGAATTGTATCTGGGAAAACGCAGTCAAGTCGATTTTAATTATAGTAAGGATCTTCAGTATATATATAATTTACCGTATAGGATGGCTTTGTACACTCTTTTAAAAAAGAAATCATGAATTTATTTTTCATAAAGTTATAAATAAGCAAGAATTATTGAATAATATATAATATATTTATGGTCAAATTGCGTATATTAATTTCAAAAAACGTTTAATTAATGAATGCTTTTGTACGTTTTTTGATCTTTGTATGTTTATAATGATGCAGAAGTTTCTGTTACATACCAATTACTTCGCCGCACATGACTTTACTAAATTTTAATTTCAGAAAATACTTTCTATGTCACCGCAAACCCTTTTACAGACATAAGTATGTTCTTAGAAATGTGTACATTTAATAAGACTGTAAATCGAAGTAGGTATACTAATACTTGATTAATTATCAACAAAACCATTATTAAAAATGCCTTTGCATCTATTTATTTTCATATATTTATCCATAATCATTCATTACTAAATTATTTCACAAAATAAACTTCAATAATAAAATTTACCAGACGACAAAATATTTGTAATAAACTTGCTAGCAAATTTCCATAATTATGACTTTCTGAACAAGTTTAGATAAACAATACATCTGGTAAAAATTAAATAAGAAAAGGTAATCTGTGTTTTCACTAGATAGAATTAAAAATAAATTAATATGCAGCTTTTTATGAAGACTGAAATTAATAAAAAATCGTTTTTTACAATCAGTTGTCATTTATTTATACATTTAAAAAAAAATCACAAACAACATTGAAAACATAACTGAGAACTATTTTGAAAATTAAAATTGAACTAGTTTAACACCATTAATTCATGGATATACGGAGACCTTTTTAGCGTTCAATAAATCTAGGTCTTGCGTTCTCTTTATTATATGGTACAAGTTGTAATTTATATGTTTTATTTTACTATCTATATCGAATATGCGAAATACAAAAAAATGAATTTTTTATAGTTTTTAGTTAAAAAAGTGTAATTTTGAAGAAATTATGCCATGTAATTTTTTGTATAATTAATATATCTATTATTAATCTTTCATTAAAATAATATTCATTACTCTTTTACGCAATCATTATTAAATGTTGTTTGATTTAAATTATCTAAATACTATAGTTAGATACGTCGTAATATGTATGTAATGCTCCATAAATCATACAATTCAGTAGGTAGTAGGTATATATATATGTTATCATGTAATCTAATTTTATTTTCTGGATATGACGATTTCGAGAGTGAAAACTTTTTCACACTGAATTATGATATTTAATTAAATAACGAATAACAATAACACGAATGACTGGAAATATATAAATATAAAGATGGAAAAATGTCTCACCCATAAACTGATATTATGTAGATATATATGTTTATTGATATTTCGAAGATATTAATTGAATGTAGGTAAAAAAAAATATATATTAAAAAAGTTTTTTTCAAAGTTTATTATAAAAATAATTATAGCTATTTTGTATTTTACACACGGAGTCAGATAATTAAATACAATCACAAGTATAACACGAATGGCACATAATGTACATTTTATGTTTAAACAAACGTATTACAAAAATGAAAATTGTAAATATTCATATCAGTAACCACGGGGTATATAGATGTATTTATATAGAGGTATATAGATGTTAGGAAAAACGTACCATTCGAGTGTGTTAGATTTTCCGGCTTCTATTTCCTTAGTAACTATTACTTATAAATTTTAAGGACGGTCGATAGTTACATCAACAATCTCTCTAGCAACTATGAATACTTGTAATTATGACAACGAATTGTAAAAACATGCGGACAATACAACCGGAATATAAGATCAATACTTCAAAATAGAAATTTAAAACAATTTAAAAAGGTTAAAAATAAACCTACTAATATTTGTATTTTCATAAAATAATATAAAATAAAAGTATTAAAAATATATGTTGAACACACGACTAGTATTTGAATAATTCTACTACCTAGTATTTTTTTAAAACTTAAACATCTTAATATATTATGCTCCATCATTTATTTACCTACATAATTATTATTTTCAATATTATTATTTTTTTTTGTATATTATCAATTCAAGATAATATTAATATAGTCTATTATCAGGTATTCCTTATGAATAGATTATTTACAATTGGCAATTAAAAATTATGGATCCTATGGAAATTTAATAAGACTATTTTTTTTTTAGAATTTACCGATTTAAATACGTATTACATACATGTATACTGAATACCATAAATATATTTAAAATATATATCTTAAAAGTATACATATATACATATTGGTTTTGGTAAATACTAAAATACCTAATGATACATCACAATATAAACTTGTCTTTTAAAATTAAAATGTTCAATAAATACAATTTAAATGGTGCTTACTAAGTCATTTTAAACATATTGACTCGGGTAGTTGATATACACTCATTTCAATAGGTATTGGCGCGTACCTATATAAAGTGTACATATTTGCTATATCAATTTAAACTCAATATTTAATATATACAAAGTACATTATTTAATAAAATAAGAAATTAATTAAGAACATATTTTAAGTTGATAAGTCATACTGTCTAAATAGTTTTATTTTTACAAATATAATCTATCAATTTTTATACAAATAATTAAATTTCCATTAAAAGATAAATGTGTTCTTTGTTATTCTACTTATTAATATTTACTTAAAATTAAAACAATCGATAAAAATAGCATAATAAAATTTTTATCGTTACACGTAAAATACATTATTATTAATTTTACCGAAATACATTTGTATACGTTATGATCCAAATATCACCAATAGTTAACAGTTATTACCAAACTATAAATTAAAAATTTTAGACTACTTAACAAGTTAATTCTATGAAATATATTGATGTGTCATATATTACCATATTATGTTAGATTGAGCTATTTTTCCCTAAACCACTGTGAGACAATTTTGATTACCTAAGATTAAATACAATTATTTGTAAAAAACACATTGTTTTAAATATCGAGAACTTTATTAATCTTCGATTAAATCTAGTTGAAAATATGTAAACTAATATATCTATAAACGTATATAATTTATATAATTTTCTATTTTTCCAATGAAAATACAAAAGCTGTTATATTTATAGCTCATTACTATGTAAAATTCAAATATTAAACATATTCAAATTTATTCATATACATCATATTCAAAAATATAATACAACTTATGAGTTTTATAATACAAATAGATGATTAATCATATCAGCACTTTTAAATGAAATAAATGCAATTTTAAAGAGTAATAATCCATAAATTTACTTAATGATTAACACTTAACAGTAATTGACTACAATTCATTAATAAATCTTATCATTTGATTATCGACTATATTGTAAACGCATGAACGATATAAATAATTTGACGTTGAATAGCAAAATATTGAAGTAAACAAATTGAGTAATTTGATTTAAAAAGTTTAAAGAATGAATATTCCCAAACCGATGTGTACAATAGTACCTATCATATTAAGAAACAAATAAAATATCTCGTTATTAAAAAAAAAAAATAACATTACTGAATAGTGAAAAATATTGAACACTTTCATGATGATTTATTATTTTAGTTAGAATCCTATTGAAAGTTTTGTTGAATATTTATTAAATTACTTTTTTACTCTAATGTTAAAGAAGAATAAATAATAGAACCCTATACACCAAAACTCTCAAGTCTGACTCATAATAGAGTACCTTATTTTATAATCAATGAAATATAAAAATATAAAAATCACGTGATTATTATTATTATTTTTTTTTTTCGTCATAAGTAGTGAACATTATCATTATCATTACTAACAATAAAGTTCTCACATTTTAAAGGGTTAGAAAATTCATTCCTAAAACCATAGATGTATTGAACAACAGCGATAATAGTATATAGTTGGTACTATTGAAATATTAATGATATCAATGACGACTATTGTATATTTATTATATTTTAACCCCAAGGAATTACAAATTATTTTAATGAGAATTTCACGATAATTATTATTATTAAAAAACTATTTCAAACAACAATGTATTTATCAACAATAAAAATAAACAAGATGTTTCGACACACTATTTGAACCATAAGTTCGTGATGAAGATAAAATGTAATCATATTACCAAATATATATATAAATTTTTTTTATGTGATACCATGTAGAACATGACGCATATTTATTTTAATCTAGACATTGAGCAATTTTCGGATACCAGTCGATTATATTGATTATCGTTTGCCAGATGTTATAATATACCAAAGACTTCAAAAGTTGTGAAATTAATCATGTTATTCCTATATGTATATATTATTTATTGTCGTAATTTTCATTGTTCGAGTAATTTCTATAATAATTATTATGTACATAATCGAAGCATCGTAATAATACAAATGGTATGGTATACTTAAATATAATTACTACAAATTTTCTTAACCTAGGTACCTACCATGCAGTTATGTTCATGCAAATTTCAAATAATTCTAATTCAACATAATGTGCGTGTATAGTATAATCAGAATATATTTTAGTTTATTGCATAAAAGTTTAAAGCATGTATAGGTACTTATTTGTTTTGTGTGTTTGTGTGACAATTGCATAAGAAAAATATAATAAATATTGCAAGATGTTATGTTCAATGAATTTTTTTCAGTTGTATTCTTTCATAATGTAAATAACATTAGTCTAAAGAAGACCATATAGACCATATAAAAAAACATTTTATAGTAACAAAATCAATTTGCCTTTAAAGCCTATTTCCGAAAATTAGGTAATTGACCAATTGGGTAAAGTCGTTCGACACCTTTTTGAAATCGTATATCACCAACTAGAATAAAAATAAATAAATAAATAAATGACGTCACATAAAGAAAATTCATTAAAAGTGTTTGCAATAATGTTGAGGAAAAACTAATAATGGTAAGTAGTAGAACTAAAACTGAAAATTACAAAATATTTATTGAACTCATAATGCATATTTACATTATTTACAATAGTTATAATTAATAATGAATTTATATATGTACAAAAAAAAAAAAAAAAATTTAGAACCATAAAAATACAGGTGGTGGAAGTATAAGGTGGGTAGAATAGTGTATTATTATCATTATTTTAGATTTGAAAGCAAAAATGAATCATTAAATTTGAAAAAAAAATGGTTCCAATGCAAAGTTCGGTCTAATTTTCCCGAGTTTTCATTATTTTTCCTTTAGTTACTCCAAAGAAAACTACAAAGAAAATCGAAATTTTAAATTACCAATTATACTAAATTTTCCGTTAAAAATCTTTTTACCCAAAAATTTTTATTTGATTTATTCTATAAATATATATCTATAAAAAAAAAAAAAAAAATGTATGCAATCATATAAAATCAAATTTAATTTTTTTAAATTACTGAAAAGTGGTTAAAAAGTTTTGAAATATTTACTACATTAATACAGTGTTATAGTACTTAAATATTTTTGTAAATTATAATGGGTTGATCATATTTTTTGATTTGTAACGATTTTCGGTATTATCTATTCGTTTAAACAATACAATACTAATAGAAAAATCGTAAAATGACCTCTTTGTGGGCGTTCAAGTATTACGTCAGCACATTTTTGGTCTTTTAAGACCCCCTCTCCTAATTGTCAGCAAATGTCCAACTCCCCTCTATTTAATTACGTCAGCATAAGCAAACAGCATACCACAACCCCCTCTATATAAAAAAAAAAAAAAAATCCGAATTTAATATAAATTAATTATGAATAAATGAAAAATTTCGTTACATATTTTGAGTTTTATTTTACATATTTTAATAAAAATAAGTACACAATTATTTACATGTATATATATATATATATATATTATTTATTACTGCTGACGTCAGCACGGTTTCAACCATCTTGTGAGCAAATGTAAGCACACTACATGCCCCTTCTCCCCTAGGAGCTTATGTAATATTTAAAAGGCCCCCTTTGACATATGGAATAAAATACCATTATTACAATGATCTTTACTTAAATACTATGCTAGTGAACTCCGTTTATTACAACAATCGTATACAATATACATTATACATACAAACAATTTTCAAAACCCTTACTCGAGTACTTGTTTAACAACACTGACTTCTTGAAAAATCAATTTAAAAATATTGAAAATAAATTTCTCTTCATCCGGTACCTGCGGAATTGACGATGTTTTTTGATACAAACGTGAAATACTATCGTATACTGCGGAGGCGTCACTGGATACGACTGTCAACTCGTCAGTTGCAATATGAATAGGTATTTGGGTTTCTACAACACAGCGACAAGAGTATGTACGTTTTTCGAATTCCGTGGAAAAATTCCAATTGTTGAAACTACTCGTCGGGTACGGAGTACATATTATATTAGCAGCTATTCGCAGCTGTACCCATACAAAATGTATACATAATTCGCAGTTCTCTCCGAAAATAAATATATCTTCTTCTTTTTATTGGATTTCCACGGGTCATTAAGGTCCATTGCCGTAGTTTATAAATGTGTACATTTATGATACGTTTTCGAATTAGGTACGTTACCAGCTTGTTATAATATTTTTTGTCACGTAAAAAAATACTGTTAATTATCGTAATTACCGTTCAGATCGAGATGTTTCACGAAATTAATTTTTCGTTCAGATAGTTAGGTCCTCGGACAATATATTAATGTTCGATTTTAAATATATTACGGATATTGAAGTTAAAAATAACTTACTATAAAATAAATACTTATACCTACTTACTTAGCTATACGACTAGTATATTGAATTTTATGAAATAATATTATATAATACCGACATGCCATCATAAAAACATCATATGAAATACGATCATATTATTATTATAAGTATAAAACAATAAATATCCATTGCCTATACCTATGATATATCACTTGTGCCCAGTGATGTAGTTGTAAGTAAATTATGAGGTAAAATTTACCAAGGTAATTTTAGGTAAATTATGAGGTACTCGTCCGATTCTGGCACCTAGTTAGGATTTTTTTCCATATGTGGTGAAAAAAAATATCGAAAAAATGCTTTCTAATACGAGAAATAAGCGGGAAAGCTTTAAATAATTGAGAAAACCATTGTGATAGATGCTTAAAAACCTGTTGAAACGTACTATACACGTTAAATTAAAATGTAATTGATTAGTGTACTATTTAGGCGTTTTTGTAAACAATCATATATCAGGTTATATTATACACTGTTCCGAAGTATTATTTCATCTGAATTTCTCAGTTTCTGTTTGTCGAGCTAGATAATCAAATACATTTTATGTGTCGTTCCGTCGATCTAAACAAACTAAAAATGCTCCTATTGATGGACTGGTGGACCCAATTAATTTTGGTAATATTTATTTATTCTTACACATTAATATTGATTCTTTTAATGTCTATATATAATGTTTTTAAATATAAGTATTGTGATAGCTGATTAAAATAATAGTATGTAGTAGTAGTACTTTAGTCGTAACTTTTTGGTAAGTTTCTATATATAAGTATATATTATTTTGTATTTTAGTCAACACTGTACACTCAATACATGCAATAGTATCGTGTTATTAATTCTAAAACTTTTCAAGTAAATTAGCCAATATAATCCTAAAATTCCTTGTAAAACGAGCAAGTTATTTAGGTGTTCTGTAAATAAACGCATATCTATCGAACCACAATTTTATTTTATTACTGCTGCGTTATCACTAAACTAGAAAAAAAAAAACAAAAGTATACAACTGTATAAGTTAATTAATTATTGGTTTTATTTTTATATATGTATTTAATTGCCAGCTATGTATTTATTTATATGTCGATAGACGATGATAAGTTTATGGATAATTATCGTAAATGTATGTATTAAAAAAAATGCATTGTAAGTTTTAATATATATATATATATATAATATATATAATATATAATATTTTAATTTTGGTATATTTATTATTATATTTAATTCATATACAGATAATCAATCATTTAATAGTGTGTATATTCAATGTTAAATTGTTTCTGTATTCACTTACATCGGACACCTCAAACGAATATAAATTATACTTTATGTCATAATATTGCCTGTGACTGCATTGCAAATGCGCTTTATATAGGACATTTTAAATTCTCTCTAAAATTGGTTTAAAATGAAATATAGCTATGCTTATTATCATCATATCGACTCAATAAACACTAATGATAATAGGTTTTGATGTTATGAACTGTCTAATGAGTTATTTTTTTTATCTTACACATTATTATAATGTTTAAAATTAAATATTATTCACAATGTTGGTATTTACTTTAAATGTCCGATTTTTCTAAACCCAATAATTTTATTGGAAGCATCTTCACACATATACATGTATTGCATATACTATTAAAATTATTATTTTATACTGATAATATTCTTATATATTGAGTTATAAATGTTTTGGATTTCATTAATGCTAGGTACTTATATTTGTTTTAACTTCGGTTTTCTAAACATAGACACCTTATATCCCTGTTCGTTTATCCGTATAGTTACTAGTACTTATATAACTATAACTGTTGTTTTAGTTACCATAGAGATAGATATTATTCGTTTTATAATATTTTTATTACATAGTTACAAGGAATATTGTTGATTTGGTCACTAAATTGATAGATTTAGATATTAGTCGTTTTATTTTATAATGCTTTTAGATTATTATTTATAATTCATTTAGGAACCAGCAATTAAGAACGCTCGCAGAGTAGGATTTCCTAACTTGTTTGTTTTACAATATTGTTTTAGATACATTTAAAAAAAAAAAAATACATTTATGCTGTTCACTCGTGCATTTATAATAATAAGATAATGTTTTATTATATTTGTTTTTAAAAATTATTGTATTAAGACACCTGCATAATATAAAAAATAATTTTAAAATCTTTTTATATTATAATGTATAACTCTTTATATATACAATAAAACTGCATGATAGCGTGTAGTTAATCTGTATCAAAAACGTGACTAAAGTTATATTTAAGTCGATTTATAATACTAGAAAAGAATTATGAGTTTATAAAAGTTTTGATTAGGATTGATAGAATTTTTGAAGTTATATTTTAAAATTAAACTTAGGCCACTCAATTATTTATTATTATAACGTGGTAAAACACTCGAAATTTAAAACATTTTTCAATTAACCAATATTATACAGTAAGTAATAACATTGTATTATTTAATAAACATTGGTAAAATAATGAACAATATAGAGAAAATGAATGGCATCGTATTTTGTTTAAATATTAACCTTGTAAGCTTGAACCTGCCTCATTTGAAATTCAAAACACATTTGGTTATTGAAGATACACAAAATAAACACATTTGACATCACACTAAATATGTTAACTATTATTCATGTATAATAATAAAAATAATAAAAAATATTAATACAATACAATTTTTACAAATATTATATTATAATGGTATATAATAAACAATATATTACCTATCATGTATTTTAAAATAGGTATACAAATATTCAAAATCGGGAAAAACGTATTTTATGGAAATATTAAGACCCGTGCTCGATTTGAAGAATAAAAGAAGGAATACTCTCGGGGAATTATTTAGAGATATCCAGTCCAATAACTATTAATTACCGAAACATAGATTGTCAAATTTTGTTCAGATTAAACCTAACTTATAATTTTACCTTCTAACTTCACGAGGGTCTATGCTGGTAGTTAATAGTAATTTTTAATTAATTTTTATAGTTTAACTATACCTACCCTTAAGGATTAATAAATTAAGTACATTTGTATAATAAATACTTTAGGAGAGCCTTATTTCTGTGATTACAGCAGTCTTCTTAAATCGTTTAAATAATTGTAAATTTAAAACAGATGTACGTGGGAAGGAAAATAAAATACTCTTGAATTTTTAATTTAACATAAAAATAATTGAGGAAAATTTAGCTTTTTTTTTAATTGATATTTCGTTTCCAATTTAAAATTTTTTCTCTACGTATTTACTATTGCACTAAGATAAATGTATTTCGACTTTACTAAAATAATTAAATTTCACATTTTAATTAATAATGATATCATCTTACTTCATCTGAAATAAAATTAGTAATATGTGTCAAAAAGGTGATTAAATTCACTATGATTTTAGATTATAATGAAAAATAATGATACATGATTTTTAATTTGTAAATTAAAATTATTCTTTATATGTATGTACTACGACTTTGAAACAATTTTGTCTTTATCGCTGGACTGTCTTAGAATGAATAGGTTATAACGTGGTATTTCTAAATGATTCAAAAGGGATCTTTTAAGATTTAATCTGCAGTATAAATTATATTACGTGTAATAGAACAACATTTTATTACCTGTATTTTTTTATTAATGGACAAGTAAAGCTCATTTCTAGTTGGAAATGCGTGTCTTAAAAATGCTAATAAGATGTCATAAAAAAGTTGATTGTGAAAATACTGTATTTAGAATTCTTTCATTTTAATAAATTAAGATTTATATTTTAAATTTCAACAATAGTTCGATTCATTATAGTTTAAAAACCTAGATACAGTAAAATTTATAGTATTTTAAAATGATACTGTAGTTTTTTTAATTGTATCAAAAAAATGTTCTTGGACATATAATAAGTACTTATTCAAATCTCAATGCTATAAAGTTTAAACAATGTTTTTTGAAATTAAATATTCACCGTTTTAAAAGCAAATTCTTCCTTATTTCATAAATAACTGAATTATTAATATAAATATTTATTGAATTTATACACATACAATTAATAATAATTCATATACAAAACATTGTATGAAATTGAGATAGTAGTAATTTATTTGTGATTGGATAATTATTATTAATTTGTTATTCTTGATTCGTTTCCTCACCACATTTAAAAGCATTACATAATTATATTTTTGTTATTTGTAGGTTACTTTTTACAATAGTCAACAGCTGATAATATACCTACCTAATAAAATTATAGATAGTGTGCTGTAGTTATTAGCAACTACTCATTAGTTATCTACCTGTAAGGTTATTCCATTGTCTGAGTATGTTTATTTATTTTTAGTTATTTATTATACTTTCAACCAATTTTATGCTAGAATTAAAAATATAAGTTAACGGTTTTAATAATGTATTTTTCCATGTATACGTACCTAACCAGCATATTTAACTAAGTGCATTAAATTTCATCGTCAGCAAGATTGATTCATCCTATAAAACTAAATAAATAGATCAATGCATCGCTCAATCAGCATCATACCATTGTCTATTATTACATAAAATATTGTATAATTGTGAATTAAACAGTTTTTGTATTTATACGTAAAGCAAATGTATACAAAATTAATTTTGAGTGGTTTGAAATCAATATATTAAAAAAGAAGTAATAATTATATTAATTAGCAATAATAATAATAATAATAATAAAAATAATAAAAATAATAATTAATATTATAATAATGGTAATAAATTAATAATAATTACATATAATTACAATATATTTTCTATTTATATACTAATAAATTAAAATTGTATGGTAGACATATCCATTCAAATGTAAAACTTTATAAATAATACTACCTCTGTTAGTATATTTTCTGTAAAAAATACAATAAATCTATTAAAAACAATTGTTTATTTATACGAATTATCAAAAAACTCATGATTCACATTTTTTACATATAAGCAATACAATAATACAATTTCATTTTATCGCAGATATAATAATTATAATGCTTTTAATTTAATTGTATGATTTTATGTCTACGACCGAATATATATGACAGTGATAATTATACTTTTAATGCTAATGTTAATTTAGTAATATTTTTATTTTCAAACTTTAGTTATAAATTAAACACAGAAACACAATATAAATATAATATTATAATTAATTAATTTAAAAATAAACATTGAATTATAGTTGTTCAAAGATCATAAGAGCTTGCCTCTTCAGTGTGACGTTTTAACACAAAACTATGGATGATTCCTCCAAGAATACCACCGACCATTGGACCAGCCCAGTATACCTAGAACATACGATAAATCCAATAATATAGTTATAATAGTCTAGTCTATATTTATTGTGAACATTGAGGATTTCACTATTACCCAATGATTAGTCCAGAATCCGAGTGCTACGGCTGGACCCAATGATCTGGCAGGGTTCATGCTTGCTCCTGTGTATTTAATCTGTAAAAAGTACATAAATATAAAATTTTAATATCTATTAAAATAATCGTTTTAATTTTTAATATGACTTAATGTGTTTATCTTTTAAAATAGAATTATAATAGCTTATTGTAATTAAATCTCTTCAATCTTCTTTTTTTGTCCTTCGTTCTCTCTCAAAACTATTTGGAATCGGCCACCCTAGTTCTCAACTTCAACAGAACTGGATCTCTCGCATCTTCCTCACTTAAATTCACCCATCTTATATCACTTTCTATAACAACCCACACCTGCTCTTATTTGGTATTTTTCTTCCCCTCTTTACTATAACATAAATTACTTTTAATATGCTTACTGCTTCAGTATCTTCTCTTCGTAAAATATGCCCTAGCTACCTCAATCTATTCTCCCTCATTTTTTCCACTAGGCACTATTAAATCCACTCCTATACAATCTCGTATATCATATTTATTTCTTATTTCATATTCGCTCATCCACCTTAACAGTCAGAATGACATTATGAAAATAAATATAGGAATCAAAGCCAAACCCGGGCGGTCTCTTAATTTGATAGTGAAATCCTTAGTTTTTTCCCGTTTCCCACACAAACCCCTTACTCGTATACTTGCTCCTTCAATTATATTCACGTAGACCTTTGGTAACCTTTACTTCATCGATACTAGTTTAAAGATTTTTCTAGGAACCCTATTATACGGCTTTTCTAGATCAATAAATAAATAGTAATAAAGATCAACTTCTTCTTATTTTCTCTGTGCACCATTACTAACTATCTAATAAAAATATTGGCTCCATAGTTGACCTCCCAGGCAAAAGCACAAACTTAATAAAAATCTCACTTTTCACTCTCATATTTATTACATTTTTCCACATCTTCATACTGTGACTCATAAATGTTATCCCTTTATAATTTTCACATTTTTGTACATCTTCTTTGTCCTTAAATATTGTCACCACACAACTCTTCCTCCACCCATCAAAAATTTTCCCTTCAACTAGTATATTATTAAATAACTTTGTCGGCAATCTTATACCTAGACTCTTTAACTCCTTTCTCCTTAATTCTTTAGTTCTATTGGTACATTATCCGATCCCACCGCTAAATCTCTTCAATTATTTTTTCTTGGAAGAAAATATTGTGGTGACTCAGCAATAAACTTTAGAAACAATAGACGTGTGTATTCTAAAGTATATTGAAATATTCTAAATATATTAAATTGTTGGAAAATGTATTGGAATTATTTTATATTTTAAATTTATGTTAATTTAATATAAGTATATTTGATTATTCTTAAAACTTAATTAAAAATATCTAACCATAAAGTTTCAATGTATACGTGTATGTTTATTTTTGTATAAATTATTTTACATTACTTTACGAAATATTATATTTATAATACATTGTTTTTTATTGAAAATGTTAAATTGTGTGCCAAAAAATTGATAACAGTAGTTTAACGTTTGGTAACCTATTTAATATATTTTATATATATATATATATATATAGTTGAGATAGGCTTATAACCTCTCGAATACAAAATATATGATAAAATATATATAATGTATTAAAATATTTTAATTAAATCCATAACTATCTATATTTTTATTAATTTTATTGTTTATTAGATGTATATGTGTATGTAATTTTTATTTTATTACTAATTACAATTATTTGTGGAAAATAATGTATTTATTGATTAGTTTCAATTGTACAAGACTTAAATGGTATGAGGACACTTGGCGTTCGGCAAGGGCGTCCATCTAAGAAAACTCAGGGGGGGGGCGAAATTAACGTCATAAACCAAAAACCATATATAAGATATTTTATTTTATAAATTTACATTATATTATTTTTACAATATTA